>OZ023312.1:28864272-29079827 GCA_964007375.1 Ophion obscuratus
GAAATGACATGCGAAAAACCAAAAGCAGACGATTTTTTTTCCAAACAATAACATAAAACCCAAAATCTCGAAAAACGTGGGACTCATACTAAACTGAAATTCCAGCATATAGTAGGACATGATCTGACCTATCGACAGTTTCAGGATCATCCATTCATTTCAGGACACCCTGTATGTGTGTGTATGTATATATATATTTATATATCGTGTGTGCTTACCACACGTATACGTGTATAATACACACACTCGTATTTCTATATATAGTGTCATCCCCCGAGGCACAAGAGACATACGAGCCTCGAACAACCCGACCACCATCGAACCCACTCGTGCCAACCCTGCCCCTCTGTGGTTAATACTCTGCTACTGGCATCCACATACGCGTCAACAAAGCACCAGCCACTCTCGGAAGGCTTGACATCCAAGAGAATTTTCACAGAGTCGATAATATTTATTGAAGAATCGTCATTCCCTGGAGAACTTGGGTTTGGGGTCTTGAAAAATATTTTGTAAAATAGCGCAAAAAAATCAAAATATTTTCAACACTTTTCACCTCGATGGTTTTTTAAAATATTGGGTGTACAAATAAGTTCTTGGCCTTTTTTTTGTTCATGAAAATAACGATTTATTTACTCGAAATCAAGGTACATTTTAATCGGGAAAGTAATATCCGTTTGCTTCCGCACGTTTCCCCGACCTGTCGGGCAGATTGCGAATTCCTTGGCGGTAAAAAGATGGTGATTTTGAGTCTATAATGTCGGTAATGGAATTATTGACATCATCGAACGGTTTGAAGTGGCTATCAGCCAAATGATGTTGGACCGATCGGAACAAGTGAAAATTCGATAGAGCCAAGTCTGGTGAATACGCAGGATGTAGCAAAACTTCTCTGCCCAGATCCGCGAAGGTCTCGCCAGGTTTCAGCAGCTCAAAGTACTTAAAATCCCACCACATGCACGAAAGAAGTTTTTTTTAACGTGAATATTGGGTTTCAAGCTTGATGACTTGTCCGGGTTAACCCGCGAATTACCTTTTTTGCATTGCCATATTGGGTTGGCAAATATAAGTTCGTTCGGTTTTTATCTTTTATTCCACTCTAAAACACCGAACGAATTTATCGGCCAACCCAGTACAACACTCGATTCTCATCACCAGCCATTATTTTGTGCAAAAAGGCTTTCCTTTTGAAGCGATACAAGAAAGGACAAAGATGCGTCGCATCATCTCGCTTTGTTGCTTTCCAAAAGCACGTGCAGCCAAAGAACCCCAAAAGAAACCTGCAGACCGCTTTTTCAATCTTGCCGAGCTTTTTTAAACAACTGGGAATGCCTAGTTGGATAACTCGTAATATAGTAGCAAGCTCCGATTGGGTTTGGCAAGGATCTTCGTCCAGCAACTGCTCCGAATCCTCGTGTTCAAAATTTTTGGTCGTCCTGCTCTCACCTCATCCTCGAGGTCGAAATTTCCACCCCGGAAGCTTTGAAACCACTTCTTCACGGTACTGATGGATACGGCATCTTCCCCCAATGCCTGACAAATCATCTCCTTCCCATGCAGAAATTTTGTCCGGGATACCCTATGTCCGATCAAATCCCGATCAGGATTTGTCATGGATTCCCCAAAACCGGTATCCCGGTTAGAATCCAACTTGCATCAGTATCGGCATATGTACGACGACGATGGCATCATTTTGAAAATTTTGGCGTCACGTGTATTTTCTGTATTACTATGGAATTCCTATCTATAGATAGGAATTTCTGTCTATAGATTCCTATCTATAAAACTCCTATCTATAGATAGGAATTACATAGTAATACCGAAAATACACGTGATGCCAAAATTTTCAAAATGATGCCATCGTCGTCGTACATATTCCGATACTGATGCAAGTTGGATTCTAACCGGGATACCGGTTTTGGGGAATAAGTCTCTGTTTATACCCACCGACATGTCGGTGGGTATAAACATGTATTTAAGACAAATTAAAATCAAATTCACAATGATTAGATTAAAATTTACACCAACCGTGAGTTCTTACGTATTTCGAGAGAAAACATTTCGTCGAGGCAAAGAAATTTTTGCAAAAAAAGTTGTGAGTTTCAAATATTACATTATAAATATGAAAAAAATCACAAAATGAGTTGTGAATTTCCTCAAGTTGAAGAAAATAAAAATCGAATACACGACAGTTATATTAAAATTTACACCACAAGTGTAAACGTATTTTGAGAGAAAACATTGTGTTGAGGCAAAGAAATGTTCGCACAAAAAGTTATGTGCAAAAATGTATTTGCCTCGAGGCAATGTTTACTCTCAAAATACGTACGAACTCACTTTTGGCGCAAACTTTAATTTAATCATTTTGAATTTGATTTTAATTTGTCTTAAATACGAAAAAATTCACAACTAATTTGTGAATTTTTTTGTATTTATAATTTCTTGTCAATACATTTGCATTCACAGATTTTGATATGAATTTTTTTTAATTCACATCAAAATCTCGCGATGAGCGCGATCTGCTATTTGAATCTTTGAACACATTTTTTTTTACTGATAGTTTAATGCACCAAAACTTTATAAATGTTATTTATTTTTATAATAAATTTAACATGTCATAATTCCATTTTTGACATTTTATTTCAGCCTGTATTCACCCGTGATCCTTCCCAGATTCCTCAATGATTCCATGGGGAATCTAGAGTAATTAAAGGATCCGGTTCTGGATCCCTAATGGAATCCAGTTTACGGATCTTACATTTAGTCTTCGAATCTGATCCGATATCGGACTAGATCTCGACTGGGAGCCCGGGATACAAGTCAGAATCCAGCTGTATCCCTGCCAAAATTTCTGCACGAGTTAGCCTCTAAAGTATTTTTTTTTTTTTTCCATTCGAACGCGAAAACCATACAGTGCCTGATATGCGCGTTATTGCAACTCATTTCGCTCACTATACTCAGGATCTATATTTTGAAGATACGTTAAGGGGTCTGTTTACTTTAGACGCTAAAAAAGGCTATTTTCATGACTTTTTTTGCTAGGTTTATATTATAGATATCGATATAAAAGTTGTTACACTTAATGAATACACTTTGGAAGTACATTAAAAAAATGTTTCCATGTATTTATGTAACCCAAACAAACTTTAAACGCGTTGTCCTCAAAGCAACGTTTTTCGACGGCTTGTTGATAAAATCTTCGAAACTACTGAACCGATCCTTATGAAATTTTAATCCCATATTCTTTACAATTATAGCTATAGCGCATATCGAGGATTTTTTCAAATGTTGATATTTACTATTTTTTTGCCAAAAACGGTGAAAAAAAACATTTTTTTTTTTTTTCGAAAAATGTCCTCCATTTTGTTATTTTTACATATATCAAAAATCGTATGATACGCGCTACAGTCATTAACATACTGAATCTAAAGCCGTTTGATTTTGTTGTTTCGGCTGTTCCGTCTCCGAGATTTCATTAATACCGCAGACCCACAATTTTGCTAGGACATTTTTTCAACTACCATTTTCGTTCATAAATAGTGACTTAATTAAATAAAACATTTTTCAAATGTATTTCAAAAGTGTATTTATTAAGTGTAACGTCTTTTATATCAATATCTATATTATAAACCTATTTTTAAAAAGCATGAAAATAGCCTTTTAGCTTCTAAAGTGTGAAGACCCTTTAAGCTGTTGGTTCCGAAAAATAGTCGACTAGGTTGATATTATATGGCACCAGACCTGGAGGAAAATTTCTTTCGTTTTATCGCTTACTTGCCACACTTTTGTAGAATACACATCATCAATTAGTACAGTGTAGCTGTATATTGGAATCAGAAAAAATTAGAAGGCTAGTTTTTTGACAGGTGATTTTTTAGGTGCCGCGGGTGCTAAGTCCAACTTTGCCTAAAAATCGGGGTGTAGGGTTTTTTAAGGGGATGAAAGGGGATAGGGGTGGATTAATGCCTAACTACAACCCCCACGAGGTCGGCACCGGGAGACAAAATATTCAGAAAAATCCGGGCTTTATATTTGTCCACACCGTCGAAGTCGTGGAAGTTCATTTTGGGGGTGAAAAAGTAGGGTGAAATTGCGAAAAAACAGTTTTCATTCGATAACTCTTTACAAAAAAATCGTACACTTTTTGTTCAAATGGGAACGTTGTAGCTCTTGAAAAGACGCGTCGACCGAGTATTTGATCATCACTCTCCGATAACATCTTCACCCCCAAAAGAATTGTTGAAGTATAAACAAAAAAATTGTTTATTGAATAACTCAAAAACAATCGATTTTTCAGGGATGGTTTGAATGTACGAAATGTAGAGAATAATTTTCTCTATATTTTCGTTCCTATGGACCACCCTTGAATTTTGCTTCTTCGAATCCCTCTCAGGGATTGAGAATTCAAAATGAAATTCTGGAAAAATTATTTACCGAAAATAAAGAGATACGACTTTGGCGCTGTGTACAAAAATGTAGCTGAGGGTTCAAGCTACAAATTATTCCACGGCAGCGAATTCGTGCGGTCAATAGTTTTCCCAGAATTTCATTTTGAATTTTCAACCCCCAAGAGAGGTTGGAAAATTAAAAATCAAGGGTGGTCCATAGAAACAAAAATATACAGAAAATTATTCTCTACATTCCGTACATTTGAACTATACCCGAAGAATCGATTGTTTTTGAGTTATTCAATAAACAATTTTTTTGTTTATACTTCAACAATTCTTTCGGGGGTGAAGATGTTATCGGAGAGTGATGATCAAATAGTCGATTGACGCGTCTTTTCAAGAGCTACAACGTTCCCATTTGAACAAAAAGTATACGATTTTTTCCTAAAGAGTTATTGAGGTAAAACTGATTTTTCAGAACTTCAACCCACTTTTTCACCCCCAAAATGAACTTCCACGACTTCAGCGCTGTGGACAAAACTAAAGCGCGGATGTTTCTGAACATTTTGTCTCACGGCGCCAACCTCGTAGGGGTTGTAGTTTGGCATTAATCCACGCCCATCTCCTTTCATCCCCTTAAAAAAACCCTACACCCCGATTTTTAGGCAAACTTGAATTCAGCACCCGCGGCACCTACAAAATCACCTGTCAAAAAACTAGCCTTCTCCTAATTTTCTCCGATTCCGGGGTTTCTCAGCGACAGTACGACTGTACTAAATACATTTTCGCATAACAAAAGAAGCGTTGGGGTTGTTTGGAACCCCGCAGTGGCAAGTAAGGACTAATATTTAATACAGCTGTTTTTAATTCTCAGGCCAAAAATTATTTGTACACCTATTGGAACCGTTCAGCAACCGCTAAATATCGATATTCTCACGCAATTGCCGTCAAATTTTGTTCAACGTTCGAATCACCCTGATGAAAAAAAACTTACTTTGTGCCTGTCCCACGAAAATAAATATTACAAAATAACGTGCTGCGTCGCTGACTTTTCATCCCCTACCGACGAGGGCTCTTCTCAATATTGCTCTTGAAAAAAACGCAATTATTCATCTGACGGTAGTCACTCCAGTATATACGGAATGTACTGTTGGTACAGGAAAATTCAAGAGCTTCGGGTCAAGCTTCTCTATGGAATTTCCAGACGATGTTAAAATTCGCAATGTTGGAGTGCAACGGAAAATAATTATTTCCAAATGCTCGAAACTTTTTTTGGCCGGTTTAGGCTACGAAAGTCACTCAAACGTTCTTACGAATATTCTTATTAGAGATCTACGCCTTTAAGGCGAGACACCACTGTGACGAATAAAGAAAATCGATCTTTCTGCATTTTCGCAAAGTACACATATTCAAGAATATGTCAGAAAAATTTCAAGTTAACATATTGAAAGTTGACTAAGTTACAGGCCATTTAGTGCAAACAGATAGCCGAACGATTTACGTATGTTGGAACTTTCAATCACGTTTTTCTCGAAACGACTTTTCTCGACCTGGCTGGAATCATAACTCTAGCTATAATTGTCTGAGTTCCAATTTAATAAATCAGAATTTCCGTAATTGCAGTACCTATCGTTGTACAATTTTTTGTTTATTCGGAATTTAGTATTTTTCAAGGCCCCGAATATAAGTAAACAATTTGCCAAAATTGCGCCTTTTTTTTAGTACCCCCCATTTGGTGAAAACTTATTTTCGACAAACAGCTACGGACAACGAGAATTACATTCATGTAAATTATCAAACATTTTTATTTTGCAGACTAACCATTGTCATGTTATCGATCCGGCCGTTGGACCACATTTTTCATGCAAAGCGTCTATTATGCCTCAATAACGTTGTTAATTTTTCATTTTTAAAACAAAAATTAATTTTTATTTAAAACATGTTTAGCAAAAATGTAGTTTTTTTAAATAAAATTTTCAAAAAAAAATTTAGTTTTATTTAATTAAAACTTCTTTTTTAAATAAAAATAAGTTCAATGGATCCTTAATAACACACCTTTTCTCCGAGTGCCGAATGAATAATCTAGTAGACAAAAAAATGAGACAAACGACCTTTTTCGGCCCGTCACGGTGGTGGTCTCCCTTAATTTGCAAATAAAGGCTGTGGATGCTGAGAAAAATATAGAAATAAAAAATAAAAAAGGATTTTTTGCATTCCAACGATGCAAACTTCAACCTCATATACCTATAAAGGATTCTTGTGTTTATTTCCCTTTGCGCAGCGTAATTGTGCACCCCTCACTGTATATCCGTCACGATACGAATAGCAACGAGGAAACAAATTTTCGGCAATTTACCAATCTTACGTGGCAAAAATGAGTTAAGTTTACATTTTTTTCCCGACTGACGATTCGATGGGTGCGGAATCGTGATCGCGGAAGGTCTCGTGTCCCTCGCAAACCTCGATGTGATGAAGTGCGAAGTCATCTATATATATGGACAGTTAGGGGTGCAAATGCTCGGGAGACGACCGTTCGGGGACATTTGCGTAAATTTATAGTCGCAGTGCAAGCAGAAACTCTCTATGTCTGTCTGTCTCTCTTCTCTCTCTCTCTCTCTCTCTCTCTCTCTCTCTCTCTCTCTCTCTCTCTCTCTCTCTCTCTCTCTCTCTCTCTCCTCTCCACATACACATACACACACACACACACATCATATACATATGAATGTATATCTACATCGCGATATCACAAGCTGCTGGGTACTCGCCATTCAAGGCAACCACGCGTTGACATGACACCGCAAAGTTTCTATTACGACTGTCATCAACGCTCTGTCTGGCGGTCACACATGTGCTTCCGCCACGGAACCGAATTGTGGCTGCCCGAACGACGTAACATCAATGAGGAAATTTCGCAAGCGAGCAATTCGAAAATCATACATCGGAATACCTTTGTCACACTCAAAATATCGTCATACGGTCTTTCGGCGTTTAGCATTGCGTACATGGACGCCGTTTCTTATATACTCGCGTCGTAGGGAGATCTAAAGTGAACGAAAATTCCAACTCACATAAAAAATCGGGTCGAAATTGAGGACTCTTCGTATATTTGAATTGCGACAAGAATTTACATGGTTGAGAATTTTAACGAGCAGTGAGAAATATTGAAAATCTGGAAGTTTTTAAAAAATGGTTTCGTAAATATTTGGGACGCTTTCGTTTTTTGCGCACAAAGGATTTTTATTTGTCCTTTCTTCCGAATGCATATGAATTCCATGTTTCAGTTTTTTTGAGTTTACTTAGTTCGTTCGGGTTTTTTAGTGGCGGGGTAGTATCTGGAAATTCGGTTTTTCATTTCTCTTATTGTGGCGTTGCGTTTATGAATTTTTGGTTCAACGGCTTCAAAATTTGGGGAACCATAATGTCGAACTTGTCTGCAAATAATGACGCTTAAGTGTACATTGCTGGAAAGCAACGACATTTTTTATTTTTTATTTCTTCGTTTTTTATCATTATCTCAAGTCATTATTTACAAATTGAGGTCGAATTCATAGTCCAAATTGACGAAAGAGAAATTTGAGCTATCAAAAAGAATGAATTTCCGTTGCATTCCAGCGAGGCAAAATTTTACACCATTGCAAAAATTCATTCAAAACTGAATACTTTGCGTGCATTGTTCCAAAGATTTGAAATAAATCTTAAATAATGGAGAACATTTTAAACACAATACACATTTGAATAACCGAGTATCTCCATTTCGGATTACCAAAAATGCGCTGTCTGAAGTATTTGTTGGGAAGATCTTGTCCCACAGATTTATTTATGAATTTACGGTGTTTTTGTTACAGGACACTATCAATATCTTTAACGTTATTTTTTTGTCATATCCCGAAGTCCTGATGTGTGGTGGTCAAGTTTGCATCGTTGGAACGCAATGAAAATGATTTTTTTTCAGACTACCAGACTCTTTTTCGGGTGATTTGGACTATAAAAGTCATTGAAACATTTTTCAGGATCCTTATTGAAAATCTAAAACATAACATGGCAAGAAAATATTTTCGGTAATAGAAAAAATAATTTTCGTTGCATTCCAACAATGCAAACTTCATCAGCGTCCTGAAGTTGTAATTGAATTCAATTTTTGGCTACGATCTTATATGCAAAAGGCTCAAAAGACATGTCAAAATGAGCATTCAAAATTCAGCCTGCCTTTATTTATTTTTCATGCTACTTTATAGGAAATAGATTATTATTAGGAATCTAATTTTAATTCTTATTGCATTATTAAAGATCATTGTTAGAAATACAATTGGATATTATGATTATATTTTTCAAAAATAAGAATATTTGCCGTCCGATCGTACATCGAATATCATTTATGAGAAAATGTCAACTGGCAGCAACGTGACCGGAAAATCTGGTAGAAAAATCGTCGCTGCAAAAGCACTTCTGTGCCCTGAGCCATTTATGATGATAATTTTTTCAATGAACGCCGATTTAACGAACGTTCAAAATTTTCCAAATTGTACAATAATTAACTGTCTCTCGGCCTTTATCGTGCACGTCACGACGGAACAACCGATATATACGTGCGAACATATTTTGCTGGACTTCCGGTGCGTTATCGAGGGCCGGCTGATACAGCTGTAATTAATTTGGAAGGACGCGCTAAGCGCGCCCCTCTGATGAGATTCGATCAGTGCTATCACCGTGGATGTCAACGGGAATTTCGATCTCGCCATCGTCGGGCGATTATCGCCTTCCGACAACGCACACCTGGTCAGCAAGGCTGATACACAGCGGTCTCCATCGGCTCTGTCTCTTGTGGGAAATTACGCTCGCCCGTGCACGTACGTGTGGCTCTATGATGTGCGCATCGATCGCGCTACGTACATCAAACATCCATCGACATTCCACCTCCCGAAATCCCCTCGGACCTCGAGAAATTGGGAATAACATTCGAATTAAATTTAACGTCAAAGAAAATTGTAATTTTGAAAAAGGTGTTCAACGCAATCAATTTTGAATTATTCAAAGTTGAACGGCGTTGGAAAAAAAAATCTGGTAAATATTTACAAGTGGGGCTCCAGCCCTAATCGGTTCCAATTTTTTTTTTCACGTATTCGAAGCTATTCTGCAGTATGAAAATATGTTTTTTATTATAGGGGAGGGGTATTTTATCAAAAAAAAAAAAAAAATTTACAGGAACATATCAATGTTTTGGTTGTAGAATGTTACCATAATTTCATTCAAATTTCATTTCATTCAAACAAACCCAAAAAAAACCCAAACCCATGTAATTTGACCCACTCGATGTCACCAAACCCGTTTCCTCTATACCTTTAAAAAGGTAAAAAAAGCGTTTGGGGGTTGAAATAAGGGTTGAAATTGTCTTCCCCCGGCTTAAATATTATAAACAAAGTGCCCTGAAATACATCGACTCGGTACAAAATTTCTAAACCCCTTTTCTAGCTGGAGCCCCACTTGTGAATATTTACCAAAAAATTTAAAATCGTTTCGTCAGTGAGGGATACCATTGAGTTATTTATTGATGAAATGGAATGTTAGGTTGTTTTAATGCGGGATATACATTTAGACAGGGAAAAAATGAGCAATATTGAGGGATTTCTTAAACTAAGAAATAATTATTCTACAATCATCAAACTTTAGGTATACTTTAATAATATATTTAAGTAAACAAAACAATTTTTCAAAATCAATCAGTCAATAAAATAACGGAGCTGTGGCAGAGTTTTGAAGCAAAGTCGCCGCGGGAGTTGCGAATCGACGTGCAGTCTAGCTTCCCGTAGACTTTGATTTGCAAAAAAGTTTGAACATTTTTTCAGTCAGAACATGTATAGTTTCTATGTGACGGTAATTAAAATGAAGAAAATGCAAATTTAAGAAAATGGCATACATTTACAAACGAATCAACATTTCACGCACCATTTCTGTAAAATGTGGATTAATAAAGTAGTTTTTATTGTATTTTTCAAAAACAATTCTTGTCAAGTAGAAGGTGCCAATATTATCAATATTTCTGTAATGTTTGAAGTTTTTCGAATTTCACTTTGAAACTTTGGGAAAATATTTTGCATGTATAGTTCATCGATTAAAGAAGAAAAAAGAAGGTTTTTTTTATCGTTGTGTAAGTATATCCCGCCTTAAGAATTATTTGGTCCAACCGAACTAACGAATACTTGGATTAATCAAAATGTTTTAGTCTTTCATCTCAACATTTCGTTGGCCACCTGTAAATGAACAATCACGTTAACTCAAAAGATTTATTTACCTCCGTGTGCTGAAGGTTCAGGAAAAGTTGTTAGCCGCTTTCTGGCTCAATTCAGTCAAATAGCCAGACAAAGTTTGAAACATTGATATAGATATTTCATTATCAAGAGATCGGAATAAGCTTGACGTTTTTCAATACCATTTTTATTGCGTCGATTTATAGCCTAGGGTCTTAACGTTTATTTACAAGAATGATTTTGTGAACATTTGAAAAATTGACCGTGTTGTGACGATTTTTCTCGAAACTATGTTTTATGAAACGGTGCAAGTCGTATGCCACAATCTCTTCGTCCGATTCACTTCGAATCCGGACAAAGCATAGTTTACAACATTTTCTATCGTATGTACCGGGTCATGTTTCGATATGTTTATCCATTTGTTAATAACCGATGATTAAACTTGTTTTTTGTCGAAAATCGAACTTTTTTCGACGGCTTTCCATTTCCGTAATTTATAAAATTTCAGAAAAGTATCCGGTCGAGCCAAAGTTCCATTATTATCCTAAGAGTGTATTTTTCCCGATCACCGTAGTTGCCAGAACCACCCGCATCGTTTGCTTATGCATCAACAGCGGCAATTCCCGTCCAGAAATTTGTTGGGTAGTCCTCAGACCCTACCACATTCTCATGAGGATTTGATAGGGACGCCGCACGTAGGAAGTCCACATTGGAATCCCAGTCGATCGCGCGCAATTTCCCGATTGATGTCGTTTGAGAATTTTCTTTTTGAAATTCTCAACGGGAATTTGTTGGCTCTCCCAAAAAACAATGTCCCTTCGCGATCCCGTGCACAAATCTGTTGGGGGGTCCCAAGACGTAACCTCAACTCTGTGTGAGACATTCCACACCATTTTACCTAGCCCGTGATCCCGACCATTTTTGGTTTTCCTGATTCTTTTGGAAAATTGTACCCGATGAAAGGAATATCCACAGCAATCTTTAGATTTTCATCTCTTTTCTTTCAGGAATTATAATTTTCCAAAAAATGCTGATTTCGGATGTTTGGAAACGTTTAAAAGCTGATAACTCCTCAACTAATTCAGATATCGACTAATCTTTTTAACTAATTTTTACTTTACTAATTTACTTACTTTACTAATTTACTTATGCTAATTTTTACTTTTTGACTCATTTTTTTTTCATTTTGAAGCACACTTCCGTTAAAAAATTTGAAAAAATGATCAATTATCAATATCAACGTTTTTTTTTCTTCCAAAGTAAAAACTATTTTATTTAAAGATTGCCTTTTTGATTTTTTTCAAAACATTCTCTAGAATAGTGACTCATTCTATGATTTTTAAGACTAGTCTCATAATGGACTAGTTTCATTTCTCCTTCTATCTGTTTCAAAAGAATCATATTTTTTTGAGAAGATTTTTATCATTTTAATCTCCAATAACGCTATAAATTATTTTTTGATTTCCAATTCGGTTTCGTCAGGCCCGAAATGGTTCATTTTTTATTTGTGCTGAACTCAACGAAAAAAAAAAGTTTTTTGAATGAAAAATCCTTTTTTTCGTTAAATTCAGCACAAATGAAAAATAAGCCGTTTCAGGCCTGAAGAAACCGAATTGGAAATCACAAAATCATTAATAGCATTATTGGAGATTAAAATGATCAAAATCTTCTAAAAAAATTATGATTATTTCAAAAAAAGTAGAAGGAAAAATGGGCCCACGATCAGACTAATCTTAAAAATCATAGAATGGATCACTCAAAAATAGTTTTTACTTTAAAAGTAAAAACAAAGTTGACATTGAAAATTGATGATTTTTCATATTTCCTAAGGAAAGTATGCTTCAAAATTAAAAAAGAATTATATAGTGACATTTGTCGATATGTCAATTACTTCAGGAGTTATCAGCGTTTAAACGTTTGCAAAACTTCCGAAATCTTCCGAAACATTTTTTTGGAAAATTATAACTCCGAAAGAGAAGAAATAAAAATCTAAAAATTGCTGTGGATATTCCTTTCAAGGGGTACAATTTTACAAAAAAAAATCAGAGAAACCAAAAATGGTCGGGGTCACGGGCTACATGAAATGGCGTGGAATGTCCCATAGGGATTTGTTAAAGTCAACGCACAAAGGGAGTTCTCATTGGGATCCAATTGTATTCTGCACTCTTCCCCGATGAACGTCATTTAAGAATCCTTACCACGTTCGAATCGAAAATATGTGAAAAACCACGGAAAAGAAATCGGCGTGTTGAAACATATCCTGCACGCTTCGTGAGCATGTACGTGTGTGGTGATATTATGTCAAAGTACAACAAAATAAATAACAAGACAAATAAAGTGGATTTTCAGTGACGTGATTCAAATCGATTTTAAGATGTACTTTTCTAAGAAATGTATACTTATTCAAAATAAGGTTTATACTTTTCTAGATCTACTCAGTTTGTATATCAATATATTATGTTCTGAAGTGTTTGTTTAGATTCATAAAAATCGTATCAGATTGTGTCCGATAATGTGGAAATCCTTTAACATTCGAATTGGATTCGTACATTGGATTCCAATGGGGAATATCGATTAGCATCCAATGTACAAGCGTGACGTTTTGGAATAGGGATCCAATGCGATGACCTATATGGACCAGGGAAAACTCTGGGAATCCAATTGGATCCCTATAACAAATACTGCACAGGTTCGTTTAAATAATAATAACTTCACTGTTTATCGATATCTTTCAATAAAAAGAATCCAAACTTGGCAAGATCATGTATTAATTGTGTGTAGCATCCCGACCTCGTCATCCCAATATTCTCATCAGAAAAGAGCTTGAAAACCGACCTCATTCGAAGCCCCAAACTTATGCAGACCCGCTAAAACGAAGTAGCAGATGGACCACGTGACATCTGAGTACAAGAAGGATAGCAAAAATTTACGAACAGAGAATTCTCAAAGATACATAATATTGAAGGCGAAAAAAACGTTCAGCTCTGCTTCAGTGAATTCTCCAGAGCCTGATCCCCCATGGACATTTATGTATGTAAAATATATGCATAAAATATATGCTACATATATATATATATCGGTCGCATATATAGTGACGAAAAATAGAATAATACGTATATATTCAGTATATATGCACCAAATATATGACGCATATATAACCCATATATTTTCGATATATTTTTCTGACCAAAAAAATATATACTACGTATAAACACTATATATGATGCATATACGAGGCATATACGACGCATATATTTTCGATATATTTTCAATCTATTTTTTTGTCAGAAAAATATACCAAAAATGTATGCGTCATATATGACTCAGATGTGTGTCATGTATGCGTCATATATGACGCATACACTTTTGATACATATTCCTGACAAGAAATATATGCTGTGAATAAACACTATTACAGTTTAACTTAATAAAACTTAAAACTTAAACTTAAAAAAACTTAATTTACAGTTAAAGTACACTATTACATATAAACACTGTATACAGATATGCTACGCATATCTGTATATATGTGACATATAGTATGTACCATTTATGCAGTATATATGTGGTATGCATGCAGTGTGTATGCAGCATATATGCTAAATATATGTGGTGTTTCTGCAGGGTAAATGCTACATATATCATTGATATACGGTACATTGATATACAGTAATACCACGCATATACATCTCATATATAAAAACGTTACGAAAATTAAAATTTGGCACATATATGCAACATATATTTTCAATATATGGCATACATTTCACATATATTACAATTATTAATAAAATAAATTTGCCGTATATTTTTGCGTATATAAATTTCCATGGGGGATGCTTCGTTTCTTCGAAAAAAAAAACTTAACCATCTATGAGAAATCTCTATTTGAAAATTTGTGAGGTTACGTTGACCTTGTACATGCCTCTAAAGAATCATTTTCACTTCGTATATTTCATTTTCATGTAATAATATGGTATTTCAGTACTACAAACAACAAAACTCAAATTGACATATCGCCGCAAGGCACGAGCACCGAAAGTCATGTGAGGTCTGCCTAGTCCCCAAGCGCACTTTCCTCGATTACTGAGGAAAACTAGCAACTTCCATACGAAATTGATGGTTAGAATCCCTTTCTACAAAGATAAATTGGGCTACCTCAAGCGACCAGACTTGAAAAAGCCGTCGGCTATTTCGGGAGCGTACTTCAAAACGGACAACAGCTACATATGGACACCACCCCACTCCTTCCAGGCTTAAGGGGCTATACCAGTGTGACACGTTCGAAAAATCGATTTTTTGGCCTTTTTCGCCAATTTGTACTTTCAAGAATATTCTGTAAAAATTTCACGGCCGTATCTCTATCATTTTATCTTGCAAAAATCAATAGTTAAATCTTTAAACGCGTTTTTCATGAAATGAGATTTTGGAAATTTGCTGACATTATAACTCAAAGAGCAATTATCCGATTGACTTGAAATTTGAACTGAGTACTCTTGAATATATTTACTCTACAATGACATAGGATATTTTCGATTGGATGAAAATTGACGATTTGGCATTGAAAAAAACGACCATTTTATAGGCAAGAAAACAGACTTTTTTCATAATTACGCCATTTTGTTAGATTTTGGTATTTTTCAAAAATCCTACGTCATTGTACAGGAAATACCTTCCAGTTTAATGACACTTTTTCCTGTTTCGGTTTCATCCGGGGCTCCATCGGCTGGAATCATGTCAGCAGTGGAGGAACTTTTTTTTTTTGGCACCTCCGAAGGCAGCGCATGAGTCCCTTGGATCTCAATATTATTCTATGAAAAAATTATGTAATATAAGCCAAATATAGCCAAATATATTCTTAACTTTCCGAAACATTTAATTCAATACTTTTTTTCCAAAAAATTCCCGAAAATCACCCCAATTTTCAGCGTTCACACTTGAAAAACGACAAGATTCGCTTCGTGAACTGACGACAATCGTATCACGCTCAAAAAGAGAACGACAATATCAAGGCTCATTGCTCGCCTCGGAAGCCCCGTTATACATGGACAATCCTCAATGGGTAATCCTCAATGAAGTCAAGCGGCGTCATCACGGAACCCCAGCAAATTCAGCACGTATACTCTATTCGTGGGTATATCAATGCCAGCTCAATCGTATAGCGACGACTAAATAACTTTACGAGCAATTGGCGCACGCACTAACATCCCGATAATAACGTTCTCGCAAAGCTCGTCTATTCAAAAGCCTGACGATGTGCTATGTGCTACGTGTGTGATTTTGGGAACTCGACTGTGACTTTAGCCCTTGGCTCTACTGCTTTTCCCCTGTCCTACTATCTCCCAATGGCCCTGTCTCTTTGTCCATCACTACGTTTGAGCCTTCGGCAATTTCCCAGCGCGAAGGAGCCGCAATAACCCCTCAATCATGTATTTCGATGTATGTACACCGGGTGTCCCATTTTAATCTTAAACCTGATTTATTTCGAAAAGTACTGCTCCGATCAAGTATTGAGTACAGTAAAACTTGTAAGGTCCAAAGGAGGACGATAAAAACATTTGGTCCACATTTCAAAATGACAACGTTAATATGGCCGACATGTTTTTAAAATGGGATTGCGTACTTTTTCTCCAAAATACTTATCAGGACAAAACTAACAACTTTTGAAGGAAAAGTTTTTTGATAACATTCATAATTTTTAGGTTAGAATACCATTTTTAGCCGGCCTGACGAGCAGAGGCCTTATCCTTGTCTGGGTTTGTTGGGGTTATCGAACAAACGCAAATAAAGGCAAACAAACCCAAAAAAAACACACACACACACGCACACTTACACTAGGGATGTTGAAGGCTTTACTTTGCTCGTGGTACATTCTGGATAGCCCTAAAATAGTAAATGATGGTATCCTAACCAAAAAATTATATACGTTATCAAAAAACTTCCCTACAAAAGTTGTTAGTTTTGACCCGAGAAATATTTTGGTGAAAAAATGCATGATCCCATTTCAAAAAAACATGTCAGTCATCTTTATGTCGCCATTTTAAATTTTGGACCGAAAAATATATTTTTTCAACGTCCCCCTCCGAACCCTAAAAGTTGTATTATACTCAATACTTGATCGGAGCAGTATTGGTCGAGATACATTAGGTTTAAGATTAAAATGGGACACCCGGTGTGTATATATATATATATATATATATATACACATCCTTCCAATGTACACCCGTAATCGGACTGTGGCAAATTCGTGCCTTTCACGATTTCGTGAAATGCCTCGATACCTCACATTCGATCTGATCGCAAATCGCCGAATCCATATGGATATTCTTAGTCGCCATCTATCTCTCGCTGTCTCGCTCTCTCTCGTTATCCCTCTGACACACACATATGGGTAAAAGATATATTGAATCCGTTGTACCTACGAATCAGCAAATTCGGCTGTTTTAAGGACCCGCCTTGAGGCCTCTGTGTGGCTCACCAAAAAATTAGACTTTTTTGATTTTTTTTTGTTGAAAATACTAAAAAGAGTATTTTGTTGAAAATACTAAAAGAAAAAAAAAATTGTCCGGAAATCTGCGAGCGGTCAAAGAATATTTAGAGGTCGTTCAAGCCTCCCAAAAATGCAAATTTTTATTAAAACGTCGATTTTTTTCTTCGTTCACTTCTCACCCATGAATTTTACGTTTTATGTTTTTAAAATTAACTTCGCCAAAGTTCTAGTCGTTCAATGAATACTTAGCGGTCGCTCAAGAGCTTCGAAATTTCCAATTTTCGCCAATTTTTTTCTATTCATCTCACGCATAAATTTGGCGCTTTGTAAAATTTTCAAAACAATTAATCGTTTTTCTTTAGAAAAAGATTTTTCAAAGTTACCTCACACTCCTAACCCAAGAATTATAATCTTTGTTCTCATAAAATAATTCTTTAAAGCTCTTGTCCGTAAACAAAATTATAGGTCCCCCGTTTTATCGGCTTAGAAGTGTGAGGTGAATTTGAAAAATCCGTTTCTAAAGAAAAAAAGATTAATTGTTTAGAAAATTTTACAGTGTTAAATTTATGAGCAAGAAGAGAAAAAAAATCGCGACAATTGGAAATTTCGAAGTTCTTGAGCGACCACTAAATATTAATTGGCTGGCTAGAGCTATCGCGAGCTTAATTTTGAAATTATAAAGCGTAAAATTCATAAGTGAGAAGTGAACGAAAAAAAAAAAATCGATTTTTCAAATACAAACCTGCATTTTTGGGAGGCTTGAGCGGCCTCTAATTATGTTTTTATGGCTTGCAGGTTCCGCGACAATTTTTTTGTTCCTCAAAGAAGATAATTGCATGGTGAGAAAAAGGAAAAAAATAGCGCTTAAATTTGGGCCACCCTAATGTATGTGCATACTTCAGAGCTCGTTTTAGATACTCATATGTACGCAGTGGAATTGTTCACTTCACTGAAACGATTAAAATTGTCAATTATAGAAAACAATGACCGAGAATCGAGTTAGACGGTTTGTAGGAGCTCGAAATAAATGAAAAACGATTCTGTTACCACAGCGTTTTATAACCAGGGGCCTTGAACTTTATTTGGTAACAAAGAATTTGTAAAGATTCGAAAAAATGTCCGAGTTATGACAATTTTATGACAATTTTGTCATGACAATTGAGTTATGACAATTTTGCGCTACTTCCACCTACCCCGCTGGAAATTACCCTTCATCCTTTCGCGTTTTTCTCGAAATTGTTTTTCGTTCGCAACTCGAAGACAGTTAGTCATTGAAGAATATAAAATCGTAATGGTATACTCGCGATTATTATTCGTACTATTCTAGAGATCCTTCACCATGGACTTCGAGTCCGAATTTAATGTCAGTACGGTGACATTAAAAAATGCCCGCTACTATATCGGAGAGTGAACGAATTAAAAAAAAACAGACATTTTTAGTAACAGTGTTCGTATATACCCATGCAGAAATTTTGACCGGGATACCCTATGTCCGATCAAATCCCGATCAGGATTTGTCATGGATTCCCCAAGACCGGTATCCCGGTTAGAATCCAACTTGCATCAGTATCGGCATATGTACGACGGCGATGGCATCATTTTGAAAATTTTGGCGTCATGTGTATTTTCTGTATTGCTATGGAATTCCTATCTATAGATAGGAATTTCTCTCTATAGATTCCTATCTATAAAATTCCTATCTATAGATAGGAATTACATAGTAATACCGAAAATACACGTGATGCCAAAATTTTCAAAATTATGCCATCGTCGTCGTACATATTCCGATACTGATGCAAGTTGGATTCTAACCGGGATACCAGTTTTGGGGAATAAGTCTCTGTTTATACCCACCGACATGTCGGTGGGTATAAACATGTATTTAAGACAAATTAAAATCAAATTCACAATGATTAGATTAAAATTTACACCAACCGTGAGTTCTTACGTGTTTCGAGAGAAAACATTTCGTCGAGGCAAAGAAATTTTTGCAAAAAAAGTTGTGTGTTTCAAATATTACATTATAAATATGAAAAAAATTACAAAATGAGTTGTGAACTTCCTCAAGTTGAAGAAAATAAAATATCAAGTTGAAAAAAAGAAAAAAAAACGTATTCACGACAGTTATATTAAAATTTACACCACAAGTGTAAACGTATTTTGAGAGAAAACATTGTGTTGAGGCAAAGAAATGTTCGCACAAAAAGTTATGTGGAAAAATTTCTTTGCCTCAAGGCAATGTTTTCTCTCAAAATACGTACGAACTCACTTTTGGCGCAAATTTTAATCTAATCATTTTGAATTTGATTTTAATTTGTCTTAAATACGAAAAAATTCACAACTAATTTTGTGAATTTTTTTGTATTTATAATTTCTTGTCAATACATTTGCATTCACAGATTTTGCTGTGAATTTTTTTTAATTCACATCAAAATCTCGCGATGAGCGCGATCTGCCATTTGAATCTTTGGACAAATTTTTTTTTACTGATAGTTTAATGCACCAAAACTTTATAAATGTTATTTATTTTTATAATAAATTTAACATGTCAAAATTCCATTTTTGACATTTTATTTCTGCCTGTATTCACCCGTGATCCTTCCCAGATTCCTCAATGATTCCATGGGGGATCTATTTAGAGTCATTAAAGGATCCGGTTCATTTAGTCTTCGAATCTGATCCGATATCGGACTAGATCCCGACTGGGAGCCCGGGATACAAGTCAGAATCCAGCTGTATCCCCGCCAAAATTTTTGCACGGGTATGTACATGCATACACGTATATATACATTCGTTGCATTTGACAGCCATGACGAAGCATACCGTTCCCTTCAAGAAATAAAAAAAGAACGATTCCATTGTCACACTCGGGAAAATGGATCAAAAGGAAACGCTACGTGTGCCTTTTACACTTTCGAGATACAGCCGAGATTAAAACGTGCGCTAACGGAGCTTTCGTGACACTGTTGAAAAAAACGTAATATGCAGCCTTTGACACGTAGGCGACAGGCATGACTGATTGGAAAAGTTTGCCGATAACAAAATTAAGTAAGGATTTGAGAAAAAAAACGTACTCAAAGATCGTACGGCAATACTTCTCTCCGTCTCTTTGATTTTCTCTCTGTCTTTTTCTCGCCTGTTCTTTCTCTCTGTTATTCTTTCCATTTTCCTCTCTCCATACGTACATCTGATACACGCAAGGTATATAAATTTAACAGCGGAAAAAAAGTACCCCATGTACGAAGTACAGGTTTTCTCTTATTGGATCTGGAGACCCACCTTCCTATAGCCGCCATAACACGCTATTTATAACCCTAGCTATGTCTATGTATAATCGTAACGATCCGTTCTACCTTTGACCTGGTCAGTCACTGGCGTTGGCCACTATACACGTTGTACACACAAGCTCCTTATTCCAACACCCTGATACGGTATTATAGACGTGCCTTGTGTACTCAACGTTTCTCATCATGCCCCCTTCTGCCTCGTGGACCAGCTACACATATCCGTAGACATCAGGTATCAGGCTTTGTTCGAAAGTACACCAGCAGAAATTATTCTCCCCTGTAAATATAATGTCGTATGTGTTGTTTTCTGCATAAGCTTGGGCCCTAAAACACTTGTCGATTTTCAAACAAACAAAAAATCTGATGAGACTATCGGGATGACGAGGTCGGAATTTTATAAGCAATTAATACATAGTCTTGCTGAGTTTGGGTTTTTTTTCATTGAAAAATATTGATAACGAATGATGTTATTATTTAATCAAAGTGCGGCCGTTCAATTATGGTGATCTGGAATGAAGAATGAAAAAATATACTTTCAGTATGATAGTGAATCTTTCGTATGACCAGATAATTTTTTGGAATTTGGAAAAGTCTGGAAATGGCAAGCCTGTAGAAGAAAGGTCGATTGTCGACCTAAAAACAACTTCAATAATTTGTTATTGAAAAATGGATAAAAAAAAATCATCTGGTCATACAATTGAACGTTAATGAACTATGACCTGTCCGAATTTGATATTAATCGGACGAATAGATACGACTTGCACTGTTTCATAAAACGTAGTTCGAGAAAAACGAGAGAGAAAAGACATTTTGAATGCGTTAAAGTCTCAGGGTGAAAAAATCCGGCCAATGTGGGCGGGGACCCATGCAGAAATTTTTTGGGGACTCCCCAGATCCTACCAGATCCCTATGGGGATTTGATAGGGACGCCCCAAGTAAGGAGTCCACACTGGAATCCAAATAGATTTGTTGGGGATTCCCCAGATTCTACCAGATCCTTATGGGGATTTGATAGGGATGGCCCAGGTAGGGAGTCCACATTGGAATCTAAATGTATTTGTTGGGGACTCCACAGGTTCTACCAGATCCTTATGAGGATTTGATATGGACACCCCACGTAGGGAGACCACATTGGAATCCAAATGGATCCTGGGCTGTTTCCAGATTAACGTGGTTTGAGAATTTTTTACTAGAAATTATATAAAATGGGATTTCGCGACGCTCTGTAAAAAATTATTCTTTGATGGTCCCGTGCACAGATTTGCTTGGGAGTTTCGAGATGCACCAACGTGTTTCTAGGAATTTGTTAGGATATCGAATACTACAATATATAATTATATTCTTTAGTAACTTCTTTACTTTAGTGCTTACCCATACTGTATATTTATAGTTTGTTATGGGCTAGTATTTTTTATACGAATAAAAAAACTTGTTATAAATTTTAATATGCACACTTTTTGAATTTTTAATACTTGTGCGCATAAAAATTTGTTTTGGACGTGACGGCAATCGGGTAACGATTGCGTCTGCGGTTTATCGCTGTGGGTGTGGAGTTTTGTTAGAGCGGCTTAAATGAGGTTTTAAAAGAAAATTAAATGTAAGTATGAAATCATATTTTTATAAACATGATATCTATTACACATTCGCTTAAGTTTGTAGCCCGTAACAGCAATTTCCACCCGACCCGGTGGATTTTTCATCGGGATCCAATAGGGATTCCCCATCGGGATCTAACAGGGATTCCTTGTCGGGAGCCAATAGGAATTCCCTATCGAGATCCAATAAGGATTCAGAAAATCGCTTCCGACAAAAGAAAGACGTCGGGCGATAGAACATAAGCGGCGCAGGGTACATATATATTCGTGTCGTCGTTGAAAAGCGCGCGACGATCGAGTTACTGCGCAATCGCGATCGTAAAATTTATTTACTCCAAACACGCATTAATGTTTGTTGCATTCCAATGATGCAAGCATCAACCTTATTAAAGTGTTTAAATTTTATATAGTATGAAAATTATTCAAAGAATATCCCGCCCATAACTGCACAAGTATTTTTGCTTAATAATAGTATAAAAAGTGTATAAAAACTACGTTACAGCATAAAAAGTATTTAAAGTATTTTTAAAAAGTTCATAAAGTATAAAAAGTACTCGAAGATATAGATATAAGATATAAGTATTCGAAGAATACTATACAAAGCACTATAAATATTCAGTATGGGTAAACAATTTAAAAAAAACAAAATAAGTATATTGTGGTATTCGATATGTACTCCTTTGTAAACAATAAATTGATCTCTTTAGTGTATCGATGCTTCTATTTTTTGTAGCATTTTGGCCTTACAGAATTACAGAAATACAGATTCCGATGGGAAATCCCTATTGGATCCTAATAGGGAATCCCTATGGAATCCCTATGGAATCCCGATAGGAATCCCTACTGGATCCCGATGGGAATCCCTTTTGGATCCCGATGGGAATCCCTTTTGGATCCCGATGGGGAGTCCCTCTTGGAATCCAATGTACGAGCGTGACGTTTCCTGATAGGGATCCAATGGGGTGTCTCGTTGGATCCCTATCAGGGAGTAGGGAGAAGTAGGGGAATCCTATAGGATTTCAAACACAATTTCTACCTGGGGAAAGGAGGATCGCAAGGATTGAATAATCTGAGAAAACCATAAACCCCTTTGTCCCTATGAGACACGAGTCCCGTCTAGATTTTCAGATTTTCATTGTCGGTAAACCTAGTCGACCTGAATAATATACATTTTCGGTTATAGAAGAATTTTTCAGTCTATTACGAATCAACATTTTCTACCTAATTTCTTAAGGGGCTATATATAGTCAGGAGGCCCAAAAAGATCGATTTTTCAAGAATTTTTCTTGAGAAGACCTTTGAATCTATTAAAGTAAAAATTTGTACACATATTATAGTAACTTTTAACTGTATTTTAACATTTTTTATTTGTAAAAAGAATTATTTTGTAAGCTGCTATAGCTGATCTCCGGGAGCACCTCTAAAAAAAGGCGTTTTGCGGTGAGCACGATATCTCTGGACTGGATCATCTGAAATGAAAAAATCTAAAATATTTCGTTAATATAATGGATTATCTTGAAGTTGATCGAAGGAATAAAGAAAATAATAATTTTTGACAAAATTGCGGCTTCTCAAATAAAAATCGGTTTTTGACAAAAATTCAGACCTTAAATTGTTCATACAATGGAAAATATTTATCGCTGAGAAAAAACCTTCGATTAATTACTAAAAAATATACATGAAAAGATTGTGTAAAAATTTTAGGCTGATCGGTTTAGCCGTTTCCGAGGAATCTTGCTCACCGACTTTAAAAACACAGTTTTGAAAAAGACGCGTTTAAAGTTTCAAAAACACTGTGGAACGCTCTGACACGTAATTACAAGTGTGCGTGTAACTCCGAGAATATTTGCTGGATTAACAAGAAATTTTCTGTGTGTGTACTTAAATATGTATACACACGAAAAAAAAAATTAATCGACTTTTCGAAAATTTTAACTGTATACAGCCCCTTAAAAGTCTCCCTCGTACTCTTTATCCTTGCCGTGTCCTTTGTATAGAGTTGAAGTTTAAATCGTTGGTATGCAACAAAACTTCCTTTAAATTCTTTATTCTTACCATGATCAGAAATCATGTTTGTAGATTTAGATTGTAAGTCGGGAAATCAGAAACCTAAGAAATGTTCGCCCGATTTTTACAGCTTAAATCAGCAAAAAAAATGCAAAAATTCAGAATGTAAATATTTCGTTCCATATCTACGCTGCAAACTTTAACGTCGTTGCTTTATTCCCCTGATATGATACCAGGACCCGACAATGCATTTTATATTAAGAGAGAAGACTCCTGTGACGGGCCGAAAAGCCGTCGTTTTTCCGATTTTTTTGTCTAGTAGATCATTCATTTGGGTTAAAAAAAAAGGTATTAATTATACATTGAACGTATGTCGTGTAAATTTTTATTTTAAAATATCTAAAAATCAACGTTATTGAGGTATAATAGAGAATCTGTATAAAAAATGTGGTCCAACGGCTGGATCGATAACTCGTCAATGGTTGGTCTAAAAATGAAAATAAAAAAGTTTTATTATCGATATAAATGTAGTACTCATTGAACGTAGCGGTTTTTGAAAAAAAAAAATCATAACTTTTTTTTTAACCAAATGGTGTGTGCTAAAAAAGTGTATTTTTTACGAAATTTTTACTTACATCCTGTGGCTTTGAAAATACTAAATTTAAAAAAAACGGCTACCAACAACGAATGTTGGTTTTTTTAAATTGAAAAACGGGCATTTATAGCTAGAGTTATGATTCCGGCCAAGTCGAGAAAAATGCGATTGAAGGTAAATCGTTGCCCTACGTAAATCGTTGCCCTACCTGCTCTAACTAAATGGTCTGTACCTCAGTTAATTTTCAATATTTTTGCTTGAACATTTTTTCACATATTCCCAAATATGGATACTTTCAGAAAATGCAAAAAAAAATCCTTTTTCTTACCCGTTACAGTGGTGTCGTTAAACTTTTGTACTTCACTAGCATAATCGTTTCCAATAATATTCAGCACCTATGAATCACCTAACGAAACCTTAGTCAAAACCCACAAAACAGATATCCTCTAATGCGTATACACATTTCACCGATGCTCCACAAAGTGATAAAAAAAACGCAAACGTCAACAGCGTAACAAACATAACAATATTGGAGATAAGTTCATAATATTTTCTGAATTAATGGAATAAAGCCCCATGCCCACGCGAAAACATGACGCAAGTTATTGCTCATGTTCGTCGCTATATCCAGCTTGAAAAAGGATCTCAAAGTATGTCTCTTGTGTATTTTTCGCGAGCGTTTTCCTTTCACATCGGAAAATTGTCTCGTGCGTCAGGTTCCGAAGGTGCAATTCAAGAGAATCTCTCGAGGAATCGACCTTACCTTTCGTTGGAAGAGTTTAAATTACATATACAAACAGACACGCACAAATACATATACATAGATCTTCCATCTATCGAACTCTCGTTTCGCTGTTCTCGTCGACCGACGACTTTTCGGCTTTTTTTTCCGCCCAAGACCTTCCCCGTCGCTCCAGCCACCAGCCGTCACCGTTTTGCGCCCCCTAACGTTTCCACGGACAGCAAAATCCTCCGCGTTCTGCTTTGCTTTCCTTTCATACGGCATCTCCTTCATGGAGAGAAAAACCTTCAGAGGTAACGTATACTCACAGCGGTGAATGTACCAGCGCGGCGAGTGCCTTGTCTGGATGAAGATGTCTTTGAAAAGCAGCGAACCGTCCGCGGATAATACATATACATGTACACAAAAGAACACGCTATACATATTCTCTTCATTCACCACGACTCAACACTGGCAGCGAAAAACTTGTTGAGAAGAAAAAAACCCGGCGTATTGAGAAGAACTTTCGGTGATGATGCACACTCGCGGTGGTGGCAAAAGAATTGAAGGAGAAAAGACGCCGAAAATAAAACGAACCGGGTGCACCTGCATTCTACCTACTGTCGGAGGAGCTAGGCGCGTGCTGCGCAAAAAAGAACATAAATAAACGTTGGAAGACTGTACACATACGTATAGACTAGTCTCACATTGTCTATCTTTACCCTTCTTTCTGTTTCGATTTATATATTTACTAGCCGGAGGTACTCCTACTTCGCTCGGACAAAGCCAGCCAGCTCCTATCAAATGTGAATTAAAAGAATACAAAATAAAGAGGAAGTTCCTTCGATGGTCCAGAGTCGTCTGGAACATTCGAGAACATTCCGTAACCGGGAGTCCCTTTGAAGGTCCGGAACCTTCTGGAACATTCTAGAACATTTTCGAACATCCTGGAACATTCTAGAACATTCTCGAACATTCTGGAAAAATCTATAAAATTCTGGAACATTCTAGAACATTCTCGAACCGTCTGGAACATTCTATAATATTCTGGAACATTTTACAACATTCTCAAACTTTCTGTCTGGAATATTCTAGAACATTCTGGAAACATTCTGGAACCTTCTAGAACATTGAGGAACATTCTGATCAGTCTCGGCCACTTCGACACTCGATTCCCAGCTGCTTCATCGACTTTCCATGAGAGGTCCATTGGTGCGATGCCTTATTTTGACACCCATATCTTCGAACCCAAGCCCTGCAGTTTCAAACCGAAACCTTTTTCATGGATAGGGGATGGAGGGCTACCATACGATGTAACCCCCATGGGGCTGCGGGGGTGAGTTGCGGAGTTATAGCGGTAGGCATGGTCAAACCACGCTTACATTTATTATATATGGCGTACGGGGAAAGAAGATTTTCAACACATTGTACTTCAAGGACCGTTCTTATCTTATCACCCACATCTGGAAATCCCGATATCTTAAAGATCTTAGCCCATCAGCCCTATCTGGAAATTCCGATGTCTTCAAAATGCTCCTCATATATTAGGTAGTTGAATATGAAACCACCCTTTTTGAGGGCAAGAAATGATAGTGATTCGGTAACAGATCAAAGAACCGGTTTGGTTAAAGTATTGCCCATGAGAACGGACAACCTTTGGCAAACCGTCGGCCAGGAATCTGATTCCACGCAGGAAGAATTCGGGCTCTTTTGAGGCAATCCAGTCATCTAGCCATTTTTTTAATACTTCATACGAGATGACGTGCTGAGCCGTAAACGCTGACTGCATCGGCCGGAACCAATGGTAATCGGAGGTATCGATGTCTGGGGAATATGGCGGGTGGGGTAGGATTTGCCAGTTCATTTCTTTCAAGTACTTTTCAACCGCTAGAACAGCATGCGATCTGGCGTTTTCGTGCTGCGAAATCAACTTGTCATGGCGATTCTTCCATTCCGGCCTCCTCTCATGCAGAGCTCGCTTCAAACGCATCAGTTGCAGTCGATAACGATCCTTAGTGATGGGTTCCGATGGTTTCAGCAGCTCCGAAGTCACAACAGCCCTCTTTTGGGTGGCTCTCCGCAGTCCTTGTTTTCCATAGAGACATCACTACTTTGGAAGCGGCGAAAACACTTTTCCCACGTTGTACTCGATCGAGCATGTTTGGCATGCACTTCCTCTAGCAAACGGTGGGATTGCACGGCCGATTTCTTTGCCAGGAAATAACAGAACATAACTTCCCGCAAATGTGGCTTATTTGGAATAAAACTCGCCGTTGTAACAATTGAAATTGATGATGTTAACGCATCGCGTAAATGTCACCCATGACGTTTTAGCGGGACTCTGTCGACTTTTTCACCGTGTGCATTACCATCTGTTAATTCGAAAAAATAGTGTACCTAACGCCATCTACAGCCAGCGGGCGCTCCAAATGAAACCACCTAATAATTATGAACATCAAACACTAAAACGGATTCAAATTGTCCTGTCTTCATACATAGGCGAGGGTTACACAGTCAATAAATATCGCGATATTCGTGATATTGTTAACCCTCAATCCGTGAAGGTTTTTTCGGCACCCTAATTCCGTGAACCGGGGGCGTTTTCGGGCGGGCGCTGTCACACTTACAATTTTTGTCAAAAAAATCTGAAAAAAATCATGGTTTATCTCTATACTTTCCTTTCAAAGCGAAAACAGAGAATAATTTTTGTTTATTTTTAATAATTTTTATATCAACAAATGTGAAGCAATGCACGCGAAAAACGTTTTCTGTTTGAAAAAATGCAGCGGGCGGAAAAATTATGGGAAAAAAGTTTAATAAACGGTTATTCAAATGAAAAATGTTGTTCTTTAAGGAAAAAAATACTACAGTACCGTAGGAATAAACCAGATACCCTATTTTGCACCGGGAACATAGACATATTTTTGGGAGGTTAAAACGAGGGAAAAATACTCAGTGTCCAAGATATTTTTTTCTTATTTTATTTATGTTATTAGACCATAAGTAACATTTAGTTATGTTATTAGACTATATTTATGTTATTAGAATAAATCTCCTCGACCCTTTTGACCGCCATAATTTTTTTTAACTGAAATATTTACGTTACATTGTTTGTTTACAGTTCAAAACATCAAAATATGAACAAAAAACAAAACAAAAAATCGAAAACCGCCAATTGTACTTACGTTATTCGTGAACAGGGGTCATTTTCGTCCTGCTCCGATTTGTCTCGCACGCCAGTTCGAGAGTAACTGACTGCCAGACCTGACCTTGTGCGCTTACGAACCTACCTGCCTATACTTTTTTTTCGTTCCCGTCCAGCGGCACTGACATCGCCGACGTTCGAGAAATTTCGAAAACAAATTTTCGCCCGGATGAAAACGACCCCGGTTCACGGATTGAGGGTTAATAATTATTGATCGCGTCAGCAACTACCAGGTGTGTAAGTATGAAACCGGAATTTTTGTACAGAAAAAACACGTTTATTGTAATGATATGATACAAAGTATCATATCATTACCGTAGGTACTATCCGCCAGTTGTTGTTGTGTTTGAGCGTCGTCTTCGTCCAACAAGGCTTGCAGGTCAGCGTCTTCAAACTTTTTCGGTGGTCTTCCAGGTTCTTCGTTCCTCACGTCAAAATCGCCACTTTTTAACCGTTTGAACCACTCGAAACACTGTGTTTTACTGAGAGCATGCTCACCAAACGCCTCCACAAGCATTCGATGCGATTCGGCTGCGGTTTTCTTCAGATGAAAACAGAAAAGTAGTGCTGTCGGCAAATCGTAATTCGTTGGCACAAAACTCGACATGTTTATCTCTAATAAACTAATGCTACTGAATGAAACTCATGTTATTGTGAGTTGGAAATCTTTGTCGGATATCAATACAATAACAAGACACCGCTGACGTGATGTGTCGGTAACTGCATCGACATCTAGCGCCACCTATGAGCAAATTCCGGTTTCATAATTACACACCTGGTATATTGACAAAAATGCTGGATTTTTTGTGATCGCAAACAAATAGTTTGGTGATAACAAAAAGAAAAATGAAACAAAGATGCGAACTATGAGATAGGAATTTGCATCGTTGACATCAAATGAAAAATGAATATTTCCCAATTCTTTTAAATTACTTTCCGCAGCATTCGGCCTACGAAAGACCCTTAGTCATTTTTGAAGATACTTTTTACAACATTTACAATATAAATCTGCAAAAAAAGATTTTGTGTGATGATAAAAATTGAGGAAATTGAAAAATAAAACTTTCGTTGCATTCCAACGATGCAAACTTCATCGCCATTGCAAACTTCAACATTATGTTGAAGTTTTCATCGTTGAAATGCAACGAAAATTAATTGTGTTTAATTACTCAAATTTTTTCGGCCGATTTGGGCTGTAAAAATCGTTCAAACGTTTCTACATATATTCATTATAAATTCACGTCCTTAATTAGCATAAAAACTTGTACTGTGGATATTCGAGTCAAAATTTAATGACAGTGTAATATGAGGTGTAAACTAATAAATATCGAGACCGACATCACCATATGGGATCGAAATATATATATTGACTGTCAGGGACATATATATTTACTGTCAGGGTTTTCGAATAATCCAATATTATTTTAAGAATTCGCATTTATAGATTTATAGAACAGGGTTTTCGAAATTCAACAACCCGAGGGAGAAAATGACAACCGAAGGAACTTTGGTAGACAAGTATAGAATGTTCCGGACACGCGAAATAATCCATCGGATCCGATTTTCCGGGCAATTAGGTATACGAGAAATCGGACGTTACGCTCGACACGATCCAATCTGTCCAGCCTGATCCGCAAGGTGCTCGCGCAAAATGATGAAGGAACGCAACCTAACTGCACACACACACACACACACACGCGCGCACAGATTCCAATTTGGCAAGCGTTCGATTGAGAACACGACGATCGCGTACAATCGCCTCAACGAACGATTCCCAATATCGTAGCAATCACGAAATGAGTCGACTCGATGAACCTACGACATACATGACTCGAACTGTGAATTTTCGCGACGGTTCGTAGATGGAAAGGAAAAGCTCCGGTGAAAAACGATAAAATAAAAGATCCCGTGAGATAATGCTTGAAAGTAGCTCACAGGCTAATGATCTCGTCCCGAGAATAATAAATTCATCATCGCGCAGATCTCGCTACCGAGATCAAATTACCACAAGACTATTCGCGCAGCTCGTCCAACACCCCAATCGGATAACATTTCATTTTTTATTTCCACCATTCTCTCAAAAATTTCACCCTGCCCGTTCAAGGGTCACTCTAGAATCTTAAAAAAGTCGTTTCTTTTTCAATTGCTTCAACAAATGCTTAAACATCATAAAAACGCGTTTTTATCGAAACCACTTTTTTTCAATCTTAGCGAACACATTACAATAGATTAGTCTGAAATGTTGACAGTAGCTTCACAATTACCTCCTGTATAGAAGTACCTAAAGGTTTTTCGATTCAATGTACACTGTTTATTTTATCACCATTTTACTGCTTATTTTATTAGGAAAAAGTCGACTTTTTTGTCAAAAGTGCACCATTTGTACAAAATTTGCTGATAATAAAAAAATCCCTACGTACTTCTATAGCCAATACTATGTGGATTAATTTTCTCTTTGGTTTTTTGTTCCTCATCTCGTATTCCACGAGAAATTTATCCGCTACTGGAGGTAAATATATTGTTTTAAAGTTCATTTAGAAGATTGGCTCTCTCGCCGCCATTTTGTACAAAAATAGCAATAATAATAAAAATTCTATGAATAATCCCTTTAAAAAGAATTCCCATTCCTTTAATAATAAAATCCCAAAAAAAAATATTAAAAAAAATGAACTCCAAAAAAAAATCGTTAAAGTTAAACCTTCTTTTCGACCACTAGAGTGGTGTTACCCCTTCAACGCGTAACCATCAAAATCGCCCCTGAAAATCACGAAATCCCTTCGACACAGATGAACAATAATGAACTACTACAATATTGACCAAAACGCCAAAAAACGAGGTGTGAATTGGTAACACGGTAAAATCGAGGGCGACGCAAGGCGGAGGATGTTTTTTGGGATATCGGGCGAACGCGAGAGGGAAACCCTTTAATAGCGTAAAAGCTGTGGACGATCAAAATTTACGGGCCCCGCGATAAAGCAGCGGTAAAAACAGCGGCGTCGTATGCAGAGACAATTAATACGAATGCAACGTATCGACGTATCAGCGTCGAAACAAAAAGGGAGACCTCGTAAACAAATTTTCATTACGTGGCTCGAGGCTCAGAGCGGTTTGAACACATCCGGAATTTCCATCGAAGGGATCATCACGAGCTGTGCCGAAAAAATCTTCAACGGGGAGCGATTTTTTTTTTGCTCGTCCCTTCGGAGTCTATTTTTGCGTTCGCAGTCCAATACTCTTTTGTTTTCGCGTCGAAGGCAGATCCAGTCACGTTTAATCCTTTTACGATTCCGCATATACGAACACGTATACACGTATACTATACAACCACGAACGGATAACCAGCGCGCATACATAGATACACAAGCATAGAATGTACATTGAAAAAGAAAAAGTTGTATTCTCAGTCCTTTCGCGTTTATCCATTCAATTCCCTCGACACGTGGCAGAGCCCTGTAATCCACGGAAACTCAACCACTAGCATCCTAGCAATGAAGATTCGTGCCATTTTTGTGAACGAGCTTTTCATATACTGCGATAGGGATTCAGACCAAATTGTGTTATAATTATTCTTATTTTTTTATTTTTATTTTTATTTTTTATAATATACTTTATTGCTCCGGGCAACGCACTTCCTTAGTTTGCAATTTTTGCAATTCCAGTTTTTTAATTATTATTCTTATTATTATTATTATTATTTTTCTTATTCTTATGACTACTACTATTATTCTTAGTTGTACAATTATGACGATAATTAGGTTTATGGGCTTACACCAAGTTGAATGTTTTTATTTTCGACGGATTCTCCAAATGTAACATTTCAAAAATATTCTGCAAAAATATCAAGTCGATCGGCGAAAAATTGAGGGAATTATGGGCTTTTATAGGTGAGTTCTGCGAACCGGCGAACTTTAAATGCGTTTTTCTCAAAATGACTTTCAAGATCGATGACCACCATCTCTGCAAAATGATTGCACCGATTAACTTCAAATTTTACAAGCTTCTTTTACATATCGAAAAGCAGTGCTTGAACGAAAGAATTTTCGTCGGTGCATAGTTTTTTTGTCAACAAAAATAAAGCGTTTTTTCACCGGCAAACGATACTTCCACTTTGAACCGCGACGATTTTTGTCAAAAATCGATATTTTATTAAATCGTTCGTCCAATCATTAGATAATTTCATGTTTCATAAATTAAATGCGTTGGATTTTTTTTATTTCGGATGGTTTGCTTTCGAAGAGCGGTGGTCACCTCGAAGGGCATTTTTCAAACAGCGATCTGCACAAACCATTGTATGTACGACATTTAAAAATATTGTTTAATACAAAAATTGTAAAAGATACAGGGAACCATACTCTGTAACGTAAAAAAATATTAAAAACCCACACACGTTGTTCTCCGAAAAAATTACTTTTTCAAAATCTGAAATGCGCGAATATCCAACTCGCCATAAACCGCTATGTGGCAAAGTCACATTTAATTCCAACTCGAAAATTCGCGAAAGGAGATTTTTTCGCATTGTCTGATAAGTTATAACTGCATTGGCATCAAAAGGTATGAACAAAAATATTGTGCTTTCGAAAGATACAAGTTTTCGGAAGTTCGAACAATAATGACAGGGGCTTTAACAGTGTGAAACTCGTGTTAGATAGAGTGCGTAGTTAGGACTGACAAAAACGTGCAGTTGATAACAAAAGTTGAAGAAAAAAGAAAAACTTCATAATTCAACGGACTCGGTCATGTAAGGGTTAAATTGATCGATCGTTTCTGTAGTTGGTAATCTAAAAAAGTTTCGTTCGTTTCGAAATGTTTCCGATGCGCGCAGAACTTGCGGCCGGAAAATTATATCTCTCCTGCGGTCGTACGATAACCGGTCGGCTACAGTTTCGAACCTATAATACAATATAGTATACTCGATGGGTACGAGGTTTTCCTAGTACTCTCGACTCGTTTTTCGCCAATCATTTGCAGACTTTCGCACCATGTTTTTGTTTATACGATCGAACAATCACTCACTGTTAGCGTCAAGGTCTTTTTTTCACACCTTCACATTTTTGGGACCCACGATTTAAAGAAGTGAAAAAATAAATTCAAACAATTTTATTTTTTAGTTGGTTAGTTAGCAATAATAGATTTCAATCGATAATAATAGCAAATAATTGCGACGCATAATTTTATTATTGTGGAAAAACACTTTTTTTTTGTATTTATTTTTAATGTAGAATTAATGCAAAGAATGTTAAAAAAGAAATTACTCGTATAAAATAGTAGGAAACACCTGCAGACAACCGGAACTTTTTTCTCAGTTGTTAAAAAAATCTCGCTGCTCTTATTGTTGAAAAAAGATCGCCAATTGCTGACTTTTTGTATAAAAAAGATAATTCGATTAATACGAATTGAAAAATTGTTAAAAAAGTTGGTTCTTGTTTGATTGTACACTATGTTGTAAATAGCGAGGGAAATCTGGGGAGAGTCATCTGAAATAACGCAAGATTAATCGGAATACCTCATATACGCGGTAAATATATATATATATATATAGAAAGCCAATATATAGCGTACACATGAACCGAGGTACGTGGACCCGCGACGAATATCAAATTTTTCTGCCCTTCCGGCTCCCGCCGGAAACGTAGAAGGAAAATGTCAGAAGGCAAAAGAAAAACGAAAAAAAAATCGAGCGCAAATGGTACATCCATACTCGAGCAGATATTGATGTCGCTATCTTCGATTGACCGAGCTATTTATTTCCTTCCACTCCTTCTACTCCTTCGTTCGCCCTCCGACCGTATCACACATTTTTTTCTTGTCATGCACCCATTTGCGTAGGCCTGTGCCAATACTTTATCGAATATTGCTATTCTCGTTGTGAATTTGTAAAGCAACTGTAAATTCAACGAGAATGCGTACGGTCGGGAAGTATTTTTTTAGACAAAGAGTATTCCGCTCTATCGATTTTCAGCAATTTCGGAGGATTTTGGCGCAGTTCCAATTCGGCTGGAACAATCCCACGTTGACTGCTCAATTTTTAAGGAGGCGTTAATTAATATATGAAAATATACGAGAATACTGGGTGACCAAATTTTCAACGTAACATTACAAAGTGATTAATCGTACAATGAGAAAAACTTCTCTATGCAATTTTAAGAAGACGTACTTTTTTACCGTGGAGCGAAATAACATGGTATTGAAGTTTGCATCGTTGGAATACAACGGAAATATTTTGTTTTTCCCTATTGTCCAATTTTTTTTGCATTTTCAGACTGCAAATATTACTGCATTTTTTTTCCATATACTTGTCAGCGTTCCATACCCTAAGAATGCAAAATAAGAATTGCAGATAGTAATGAAAATAAAGAAATAACAAAAATTAAGAAGGATGTTCGTTGCATTCCAACGATGCAAAATTCAACAGCATAAAATAACTGTAAATGAACAATTTTTTAAAAATATTTTTGGTATGAATACTTTTTGATAATATACATTTTTCTTTTGCCTGCCACGAAGTTTTTCGAACCGAAGACCTTTCAGATTTCTTTTTAAGGCCATAGGCCACTCTAGAGGCCCAAAAAGTAGGCTTTCTGGTGATTTTTTCCAGAAAAACTACAATTAAATCGAGATTACAAAAAAGGGTGTTTATCATACATATCAGTGACTGTATACAATAATTTTTTTGAAACGATCAATTTTAAAATGGCGAAACATAACTCAGACAATTTTCAACCTACAAGAACACGTCTTGAAAAATACATTGTCGATGGAAGTACGTAGGATTTTTTTTATATTGCATATTTCATTCGTTATTAACAATTATCCGACGATTTTTTAAGCAAATTTTTGGAAATTGAAAAAATTGCCTAAAAATCGTCAGATAATTGTTAATAACAAATGAACTATGCAATATAAAAAAAATCCTGCGTACTTCTATGGACAATGTATTTTTCAAGATACATTCAACATTTCAAGTGAATCGATTGAAAATTGTCTGAGTTATGTTTCCGGCCAACTTAAAAAATGCAGTTTTAAGATGAACGCTGCACAGCCACCATTTTAAAATTAATCGTTTCAAAAAAGTTATTGTATACAGTCACTGATATGTATGATAAACTCCCTTTTTGGAATCTCGATTTATTTTGTAGTATTTCCGAAAAAAATCCCCAAATAGCCTATTTTTACAGCCTCTAGAGTGACTTAACGCCTTAAGTCATTATTAAATTGAAAATAATAGTCCGACAATAATGTGCCCTGGAGGATAAAGCCCGCAAGGGCATAAGGAAGGACCGCTCGAAAAAAAAAATCGAAATATATAATTATCCGATAATATAATATAACAAAATATATGTATGAAAAAAAAAAATAAGAAGAGCCACCACCGCGATATGGAGATCTTTTAAAAGGGCCGGAATAAACAGTTTGAAAAAAAGACTATATCTGATGGATGCGATTGTTAAAAGTGCGATACTGTGCGGAAATGAAGTATGGGGGTGGAAGAGACGGGAGCAAGTGGAAAGACTCCAAGGAGGTTATGTAAAAGTAGCCATGGGCCTTAATAGAAATACGCCAAGCTATATGTGGCAGATGGAAGCGGGATGTAGGGGTATAACAGCGGAAATATGGAAGAGAGTGGAAAGCTATTTAATGGAGATAATGAAGATGGGGCAAGAAAGGTGGCCGAAGAAATGCCGCAAAGAGGAGGCGAGAGAAGTATTAAATGGAAACCCAACAAAATGGGGAGAGGAAGTCAACGAGGCAATGGAGGAATTAGAAGAGGGAAACATATGGAGAGCCATAGCAAACGACGATGTAAGGGAAATGGAGAGACTAGTTGAAAGGGAGACGATCACAAAAGTAGACCAAGAATCCCAACAGGATTGTAACAAAATCGAAAAGTCGACATATTGCGCACAGTGAAAAAGGAGGAAGTATACCATAGGGACAGAGAAGTACTAGGAGGATGTGAATATAATGGGCGAAACAAAAGTAACCTGGGCGAGACTGAGATGTGGGGACGTGGGAAAGGAAGGAAATAAGGGATATTGTGACAACAAATGCAGGGTGCGTAAAAACGAAGTGGAAAACTTAGTGCATATATGAACGTGCGAGAAAGCCAAGGAAAAAATATAAACAGAAATAGGAGATCTGTAAAAATGAATATAAGATAAAGAAGGAGAGCAAATATATAATCGATAGAAAAATACAGACGGTGGTAAAAAAGGAGCCTATAACTGAACTATGTATGTGCATAAAAAACTTCGAGAATCTGATTGGGAAAATAGTAAACGAAGAAGCAAATGCGGAACGAAACAAAAGGCAAAACGACAATAGGATATAAGTTAGAAATAAGACAATTTTTAAAGGGAGAACGTCTATGTGTAATCACCATATGTAGGGGTATCCCTGAAATAATGAATACTACTATATCAAAATATATATTATAGAATAATATGAGGAGCTGGCGAACAAACCCGGACTTGTCCATACTACGTTAAGGGGTTAGGCCACAGTAACGGGTATGAAATCATGTGCAGATTTAACATTTTTTGTATAAAAAAGTGAATCACTCATAAAATTAATTACACATCTATTTAGTATGAATATCAAGCTGTTGGAATTTTTTTTTCGATGTACAGAATGGCCGACTACTAATATTTTCTTTTGTTATCTTTTTTTAGGCGCTCCGCGGTGTAACATTTAGCATCCACAATTTTTTACCTAGAACAAAAAAACATTCTCGGAAATCTACATTAGAATACCTAGAGAAGTACGTACGGAAGTGAAAAAATATTGCTTTATTCAAAAGTTGTAGGTATTTGAATTGAGATGTAGATATTTAAATGGATTTTCAGTGCAAAAATTTCGTATAAAACTGCTCATAAAATGAAACGTTTTCGATTAATCAGAAATTCCGTACGTACTTCTCTGCGAAATGAAATTAGGAACATAACTTCAAAATTTGAAGTAAATCGAGTGAAAATTGTTAAAGTTGTCTATCACGCCAATTGGAAAACAGCTGTTTCAAGAAAAACGCGTTTAAAGTTTTAAATATTCTATGGTCGTGCTTACGTTATGCGCTCAAAGTCAGTGAAAACAAAAATGTCCTGCTATAAATCGAATAGTAACTTATTCTCGTGATGATAAAGCACCGTATTAGCGAGAAAAAATCTATTTTTTGAAAATTCTACTGTGGCCTCGCCCCTTAAGATTCTTTTATTTTCTTATTTCATTTTTTTTCTGCTTAAAAACTGCCTATTCGCTTGAAAGGCCGGATTTGATTCAAAATACTTCGGAAGCTAATAAACGTGAGCTTGGAGAACACGGAAAAATTAAAATTAAAAAATTTTGACATAGTCTGGACAAGTCCGGTTTTGTTCGCCAGCTCCTCATATATAAAATATAAATATAAATACACACACACACACACACACACACACACACACACACACACACACACACACACACACACACACACGCACACACATAATCAACACATATTTAAAAACGTTTCACCCAACTATCTCCAATGGTCTATCGATCTTTTGGGATAAAAAAATACACGGAGAAAAATACGGCCTCAAATTCTAACACTGGTTGCCAGAATTCTAATATTCAGTGCTAGAAAAATATAGCAGTATACTGCCAGTTCGGCATTCTAAGACTTGTTGTTATAGAAGTGTAAAAATGATTCTCACACCGTATAGTAAAAATGATGCGTGCATATTATTAGGTGTACAAATAAGTTTTAGGACAGTTTTCAAAAAATTCAAGATTTATTAAAAAAAGAAGTAAAACACAGTTATTCATCAAAGTAATCACACTGAATGACCTTCAGCCATCTCTCAGGTAACTCACGGATGCCTTTCTTTCGTCTTGCGAGGTGAGAAATTTAGCGACCCATTTTTCCACTTCTTCAAATGTTTTGAATCGCACGTCAGACAAATCGTTCTGCATTTTCCGGAATAAATGATAATCGGATGGGGCTAAGTCTGGTGAATACGCCGGGTGTGGTACAGCTTCCCACCCAAGCGCTAGTAACGTATCCTTGACCGGTTTACCCACATGAGGCCGCGCGTTGTCATGGAGCAGTTTTACTGGACGTTTTCCTTTACCAGAAAATGGACGTTTCTTCTCAATTTCTTGATTCACTTGCAACAATTGATGACAATAGCAATCGGTAGTAACTGTTTGACCAGGTTTGAGAAATTCATAATACAGTACGCTTTTCATATTCCACCATATGCACAGCATGACTTTGTTACAATGAACATTGCGCTTTGGCGTGGATGTTGTCGGCTCGCCGGGGTCAACCCAATGATATTTGCGTTTCGGATTATCAAAATAAATCCACTTTTCATCGCCGGTCAGAATTTTCCACAAGAAAGACTTTCTATGTTACTTGTTGTAAAGACTCACACAAATGTTAAGACGGCTGTTTTTATTTTCTTGAGTCAGAAAGTGTGGTACCCACTTTATTCCTTTTCGAATCTTACCCATTGCTTTTAAACGATAAGAAACAGTTTGTTGAGTTACTCCAAGCTGTTCCGAAAGTTGTTTCTCCGTCTGACAAGAGTTTTCATCCAGCAACGCTTGCAGTTCCTGATCGTCCACCTTTACAGGAGGCCCCGTGCGTTCACGGTCACTAACGTCGAAATCACCTTCTTTGAATCGCTTATACCAATACTCACATGTACTTTTAGATACAATGTTGTCTCCAAGAACAGAACATATCGATTCACACGCTTTCCTAACACTTTTTCCTTGATGGAATTCATAGCGAATGCAGTGTCTAATAAATAGCTTATCGGTCTGCATGTTTAATTTACAGAATTTATAGGTTATGTTTATGACTCCTTTACGTTTCGATACTACATATCAAGCGCCATCTATGATAAGTGAGCGGGACCTTTGAATTAATTTAGAATAGCTGTTATGATACAAAATCGAAGTGTCCTAAAACTTATTTGTACACCTAATATATTTGAAACTATTCTCGCATAGGCGCGGGTTATATTTTCATATTGATTTTACTATACGTATAGCATGAATCTTCGTGTGTGTATAGATTTCACTATACGCATAGCATAAATCTTCGGCCTATAGCGAAAAAATATTACCAAGTTATTAGTAAAATATGACTCTTTATGCCGTACTTTTTGTAGAATACTGTAAACTAATTGTTCCAATCACGTGGGCAAAATATTTTTTGAATACTACAAAAAATCACAATATGCCGAATAAAATGTATTATTTGTATCAGTTTACGTGCCATATCGTAGGTTAAAATTTAAATTTCTTCAGTATTACCATACCATAATAACAATTTTTATCTTCCATTCAATACTTTTTGACATTTAATGATATTTTTTTCAGAAGCATAGTATTAATTCTAAACTTCGAGGCCCCTGTTTTCTCCGTGTACTATTGATGATGCAGAACCAATTGGCGTAGACTTCGAAACTCGAACTCTTATCCCGAAGATCAGGCACCTTCGAGAAATAATTGCTCACGCGTTTCGATAGCGACCAGAAAATCAGGCACCATCGAAAATAATTGCTCCCACGTTTTGATAGCGATCGCGCGTCTCCCACTTCGTCTCGAAGGCAGAGCCGGAACATTTCTTTCACATCAAGCGATAAAGAATACTCCGAAGGATGATAAAAACGATTCTCGCTCGGTTATAGTCGAGAGGCCGCTATAAAAGCTCGCCAGTTTCCGCGGCATCAAACGCGCTCCATTATCCGCGCAATATCAAAGGACAAGGATTGGGGGTGGGTGGAAGGAGCGATAACACGGTTGGAAACACGGTTTTTCAGTTAGGCATGTGTATAAAAATGAGAGAACGAAGAATCTCGGAAACCTGCTGAAACTTGGGAAAATATTATATCGCGCGTACGCCGCGTCGGATAACGAAGGATTAACGTGAGAACGCGCGGGAGTAAGCTCGTGACAAAGGATCAAAACGGTGGGTGCACACAAATTGGCAAAGTCGAGCTCCCGGCGAATCCGATATTCGTTTTCTCCATAGGGAAATTACATTGGCTCTATTGCTAACGGCAAAAAATAACAATTCTCAAAAGAGTACGGGATTTTAACGCAACGTTCAACGATATACGACGTCCCTCGAGTGTCGGGCCGGGATGGAAAAGAGCGCGCAAATTGTCGCTTCGTTTATGAGAAGCTGGGGAACAAAACCGGATTTGTCCACACTACGTCACATTTTTCCCTGCCTAAAAACTGCCTTTTCGCTTGAAAAAGCAGTTATTGACAAATTTTAAGGTGCTTAGAGCGGGATTTGATTCGAAATATTTCGAGAGCGAGGGTGGGCGAGAAGAGTACGACAAAAAAATTCATGCAGGGTGGGTATAAGTCCGGTTTTGTTCGTCTGCTCCTTCGTTTACGTGTACCGACAGTAGCGGTTCCGATGGTAACGCAAACTCAGAAATAAACAGCTGTCTGAATCAGCACAGGATTTCCACAGGTTCCCTGTGCCCTCGTGCAATCGCGTTACGGTGAACGGCCTATAAGAGCGAATGAACGAACCGTGAGGGAGGAATTTCTTTATAGCTGAAAATAAAAGAATTTGTATTGATAAAAAAAAACGGAACGTTTTGTTTTGCAATTTTTAAACTTGCGGTCTTAATTATTATTAATTTTCAGTGTTCGTTTATTAGAATGATCACTATTAATTACTAATAATTAATATTACTATTATTTCTTTTTTACAGAGTAATTCAAAGTGACGGAGTTATGGCACTATTTTTTAAAGAAGGCTGTGTGTGACGTGAGTTGTAAAACAGCGTAAACTTTAGCTCCTGTATGACATTGAAGTTGGCATCGTTGGAATGCAACGGAATATTTGTTTTCTGAATTTCCCAAATTTCCTTTGGCAAATTTGAGCTATGAAATTCGTGTGAACATTTTTTAGGATCCTTATTCAGCGACCTACAACCTAAAACTACAAAATATGATTTTCGATAAAAGTCAAAATAGAGTAAAGTAAAGAATATTCGTTGCATACCAACGATGCAAACTCAATACAACACCTTCCCGGCTGGAAATTGAGTTATGGCGCTAATCACGCTCGGATCAGGTTGCCAGAATGCCATTATATGGCGCTAGTATGGCAACCAGATCACGGCGTGAACAAAAATGTAACGCTGTCCCCTATAACGGCGGGATCTGGCAGCCTGATTACGCCCAAATCTGGCAGCCTCATTGGGCCACTACCCTGGCGCCTTATGATAGCGTGTATACGGCCGCCTGATCGGATGTATTAATATTACAGAAAATATACGGAACGAATAACATACAACTTTTTTTGTTTATCGAATATTTAAGACCAACTTACATCTGAACAGTTTAACTTAACATACATTTTTTTAACTTACTGACAGTCTTTTGTTTTTTTGTTCTTATATTTATTATTTTTATATTTTTGTTTATATATTTATTTGAAATATATATTTAAAAGCTATATCCGCACACTTGTGGTCATTTTTTTTTGTCGTTCTGAGTGGTGACCGTCCCAGTCCTTCGCGTTGTTCAGCACCTTGCCGACAGCTTGCTGGACTTGATTAAAATAATGGCAGTCCATCAATATTAAATTGTAAATACAAAATCTTTTCTCTGTGGATATCTGTATTCACATACCTCTGAAGGTAATTTTTCATGCCAAAGTACACAAAGTGACCAATGGTTTCACCATTTTCGTCTGTAAAATCGACTATTGCGTATGTAGCTGAATTTGTGCTTAAAAAAGTTTTCGCTGACTGAGGTAAATGAGGTAGTAACCTTCGTCGGAAAATTAAAAAAAAAACCGTGAACTTGAGTGTGTAGGATATTGTTGTTGATGAACCATTCTCGCAGTTCTTCAACTTCATCTCTGTTCCAACATTGCACATTTTCTTGGCCAGGCTCTTTATCTTCGCTGCCATTTAAATCCTCTCCGCTGACATGGGGATCTTTTTCGCTGCCGTTCGAACCCTCTCCGCTGACATGGAAATCTTCTTTGCTGCAATTAAAACCCTCTCCGCTGGCATGGAGATCTTCTTCGCTGCCGTTCGAATGCTCTCTGCTGACATGGAGATCTTCGCTGGGGTTGAGATTCTCTCCGCTGATATGGGGATCTTCTTCGCTGCCATTAAAACCCTCTGCGCTGGCATGGAGATCTTCTTCGCTGGTGTTCGAATCCTCTCCGCTGGCATTAGGACATTGTTCGCTGGTAGCTTTATCAAGACTTTCATGATCTTGAATTTTATCATTCGGGCCTCTTTCTCTAAATATTCAAATTTTTCGTAAACAAAACAACGTATATCGTTCTCATTTTTCAAATTATATTTTATATTGATATTATACTTTTTTTATATTTTTATATTTTTTGAATTATATTTTATATTGATATTATTCTATACACAAGTGTATAAAAATTCATAAATTTTGTATACGTTGAAAAAAGTAAGGTTATACATACCTGGTACTTGTACCGATGATCGGGACTCGTCAACTTTTTTCTTCGAACGACATCTCCTAACACCCAACCGTGTCAAATACTGCTTCCTTTCTTTGCGATTCATAACGTTTTCACTTTATATGCTCCTTTTTATATTTCGTGAAAACTTTGAAGTTTTAACCCAAACACGATGTATACATTTCCATTCGGGTATACAAGATGGCACACGTGCAAGCATATATAGTTTTTTAATGCAACACTGGCGCCACCACTTTAGCGCTTGCCTGAGCACTGCCATGCATGGGCCTCCTAATAGAGCCATATTAGGGCACTGATAAGGCAAACCACATTATGGCCATTTTCACGTTTGCCATAAGTTTGCCTGACCTATGGCTGCCTGTTCACGGCAGGCTCATGGCCGAATCAAAATTCCCGTAATACGGATAGCCACACAGCTCCCTCATTACGGCCCGATCATAAATCTGGCGAGCCTGAACAAATTTCCTGCCGGGATGCTTCTGTTGTATTGAGTTGGCGAGAAACGGTGACATTTTTGTGCTATTATTAACATTACGGTGTGCGCGAATCAACGAAAAAGTGAAGAATAAGGATTCTAAAGAAATAGCACGCTTTGAACAATAGTTTAAATTTTACAAAACATGTTTGAGTTTTTGGCAATAAAAAATAGTCTTTCCAAATAATTTTTCAAAACGTATAGAATCAAGTACAAAGTAATGTTGGTTGAACCATGTGCAAAATGTGAACGGGAACGATCAATTATTCTTCGAGTTATTGCTTACGCCAATTTCGAAAGTACAGTTTTGCGAAAAACGCGCTTATACGTGCGGAAATTTGTTGGGGGAGTTCCCAGATCCTCTCACATCCCTATAGGGATTTGATAAGGACGACGCACGTACGGACTCCACATTGGAATCCAAGTAGATTCCGCCCTATTTCCCTATTGACATCGTTTGAAAAATGTTTCAGTTAAAATTCTCAACCATACACTGTTGGATTTCCCAAAACAAAAATTATGCTTTCCCGTGCATACATTTGTTGGGGAGTCCCGACGTGTATCCACATCTCTATAGGGATTTGTTAGAAACACCGCACATAGAGAGTCCTCATCGGGATCCAATTGGATTCTGCACTGTTTCCCAATGAACGCCGTTTGAGAATTCTTACCACGTTCGAATCGAAAATATGTGAAAAGTCACGAGAAAATACTCGGCGTGTTGAAGCATAACTTGCACGCTTCGTGAGCGTGTACGTGTTTGGTGATATTATGTAAAAATGCAGTAAAATAAATAACACGATAATTACAGTGGATTTCTAGTGACGTGATTCAAATCGATTTTTTAGATTTATACCCGTGCGGAAAACTGATAGGGCATCCCCAATAAAAATAAGGGCCTTTCAGGGCTTCCCTAGTGCTTTGCCTAGTAGGGATTTCCACAATGGGCCCAGACTTGGCCATTATCGGGATAAACTTGTACGGATTTCCACAATAGGCCCCGACTTGGCCATTATGGGGATAAACTTGTAGGGATTTCCACAATAGGACCCGACTTGGCCATTATAGGGATAAACCTGTAGGGATTTCCACAATAGGCCCAGACTTGGCCAGTATAGGGATAAACAAGTAGGGATTTCCATAATAGGCCCAGACCTGACTATTATAGCGATAAACCAGTATAAATAGCTTAGGCTACATGGTTGATGGTATTTCAATTATTCAAATCGATTATATACATCGATCGAATAATATTATCGAACGCAAATTGGGAAAAAGCGTAAGGGAATTAGCAAATAAAAAATCAACGATGAACACAAACATTCAGACAAACATCAGACAGTATTTATTTATCAAATTAAAGAAACCTTTTACATAGATACACACAATTACTCATGGTTTCACTCATACATGGAGTAATGCTAGCGCATAAGTGTGAACAGTCCCAACCGGTTTTCTCGACATTTTTATAGCAACTAATTTCCGCTCAATACTCATCATAGGGGAAATTATTTCTTCTGAAGACTTCGCTGATATTTCCCATTCATACACTTTATCTGACTGTGTAGGATAAGTAAAAAAATTGGTCTTTGTTTTCCAGATCTTTCCCTCAATGGAAATAGATTCCAGTGATTCAGTAGACCCATATATTTTTCTTATTTCTGCTACACATCCATACCTTAGAGTGAATGTGTAGTAGAATATATTTGTTTAAATAATGCAAAAGACTGGCATAACTATATAACTATAATCAATGTGATAATCTTATAATTTCAAACTTGAGTGTTACAAGCTATCACAATTCTAAAAAAATGTTATCATAGTGGATAGTTCCTCAAAAATAAATGTTTGCAGTGAAGAGAGTTCGCCTCACATTATTTTTTGTCTTAATTTTGTCATGGCAGTTTGTCATGAAGGCTCACATGCAAATACGCAATCACTTTTCTACGCGCGCACACATGCATACATATGTACTCACGCCCAAACCTATGCACATGAACAATTACATAAAAACAAATACAGGTATACCCTGACGCATTTAACATACACGTATATCCACTGATACGGATATTTTATGGCGCTGAAATGGTTTTGATGGGGCGCCGTTGAGGCATTTTCAGGGCGCTAAAATGGTTTTGATGAGGCGCCATTGAGGCAACTTATAAGGCCCCGGTCGTTGCGCCTTTAATGGCCCTTGTTGACAAAGTGTGACCGGCCGCTAACGGCCCTCATGTGGCTTCCAGATTAGGGCCCGAATAAAGTTAGGGGAATATTATTGGGGCCCGATCATAGCCCCAACTCAATTTCCGCACGGGATACTTACATGCTCTTTTGAGCGATTTATACTTATTCAAAATAAGATTTATACTTTTCAACGCGTAGTTACCACACAGATGCAAATTTGCACCACCTAAAATTTCTTGGTCGTGGCTCTTTCCGTGATTTCGTTTTGATTTTTATGGATTTTCACGATATAAATACTATTTTTCGCATTCTAGGCCATTACAATTGGAATCCTGGGACATTTTTAGCCCAGGCATCACTGGGTATCGAATATTTTTGAATTATTTATACGAAAGTAATAGTACTTTGAAAATGCAAAATCCCAAATCGCACTAGTGCGGTATGTATGTATCCTCAACCGATGTGTGGTAACTGGGGGGTTAAGATCCACTCGTTTTGTATATCTATATCCGTTCGAAAATTCAACGTACAGAATGCGATGGGCCCCATTAAGAATCGTATGGGATTCCGTCACATCATAGGTAAACGCATAACAGATTTTCAAGACATATTTTTTTAAGCGAAATATACTTTTTTAAATAGATTTATACTTTTTAAGGCGGGATATACATTTACAACGATAAAAAAGTCGATTTCTTTTTTTTTTTCTTTAAACGATAGAACTATATATGTAGAATATTTTCCCAAAGTTTCAAAGCGAAATTCGAAAAACTTCAAACGTTACAGCCCGTCAACGCTGTGCCTCACCGCTCGGATTCGGAGCGGGCGTGAACTTCAAACGCGTTTTTCTCAAAACTGCACTATCGAAATTGGCGTGAAGGATTACTCAAAAACTATTAAGCCGATTGAATTGAAACTTGGTAGAAATATTGATAATATTGGTACCTTCTACTTGACGAGAATTGTTTTTGAAAAATTGAAAAAAAAAACTACTTTTTTAATCCACATTTTACGGAAATGTTGCGTAAAATGTTGATTTTTTTGTAAATGCGTGCCATTTTCTTATTTTGCATTTTCTTCATTTTAATTACCGTCACATATAGAAACTATACATGTTCTTACTTAAAAAAGGTTTGAAGTGTTTTGCAAATTAAAGTCTACGGGAACGGTACATTTTGACGATAAATTAATTAAAAAAAAAAGTTTTGTATACTTAAATATACTATTACAGTATACCTAAAGTTTTATAATTGTAGAATAATTATTTTAGTTTAAAAAATCCCTCAATATTGCTTATTTTTGTCCTGTCTAAATATATATCCCGCCTTAAAGATCCACTCATTCTGTATATAAATATATTTTGTTAAAAAAATTCAACGGACTGAATGCGATGGGATCAATCAAGAATCGTATCGGATTCTGTTCGATCATGTGGGAATCGTTTAAGATTCAAATTGAATTTGTACATGAGATTCCAATGGGGAATCCCGATTAGAATCCAATGTACGAGCGTGACCTTTTAACATACGAATTCATACAAAGACAAGTATAGAAATCTAATTTCATCCCTACGATTATTGCCGCACGGGTAAATTTTTGATAAACGAAACCCCGATGGGTTTCGTAACTTGCCCGATAGTCGCGATATTCTTCAGTATTTCGTAAATTTTTTACAGCACGCGCGTCATTGGCAGTAACTACTTTTAATAACTATATCAATAACTTCACCGAGTAGTAACATGCAGGTGCCATTACACGAAATCATACTCACAGTGCATGCCGATCAAGTGTAAAAGAATCACGTTCGCAAGCATATTATGGCTACTTCAAATCTCGTTTAAAAACTTTCCTATCATGTTATGATGTTGCATCAACACTTTATAAGTAAAAAACACATTTTTAAATATTTTGACGAAATTTTCCCGCTCAAAAATATACAAAATTCATACTTTTTGCGTATATAGAGGGAAACCGGAAGTGGAATGATCACCTCCACCAATCAACGTGTTTGCCTCTTTTTCACGAATTTCACAAATCTACGACTTCCCTCGTGAACCAATGAACCTTTTTTCCTCCATTTTTACTCTCGCAATCTGAAACATTTTCGCTAATACTCACGGTCATGGAGTCCGATCTTCGCATTTCAAAGCTTCCGTAAAATGGTGGCAAATGAATGACGCTTTTTTTTATTCGCGAAGGCCACTATTCAAAACGGGATATTTTTGTTCATGAACGAAGCTGTACGCACCGATGCATCGTTATATTAAAAAAAAAGGTCCGTAGGATCGAAACGGAAATGCGAAATTCTCTCGAGAAAGTGGCGCCAGAGCGCTACAGCGTTTGTACGAACAGAGGCTTCGAGAGGAAGATTGAATATCCGAGCCTTAATTGAGCGGGAGTTCTGGCTTCGTTACGAGGTAAAATACCTTTACGGTTAGTACACTCTGTGTACCGGCTTGAGTTGCTGGAGCTAGCCCGAATTCAGTCCTCCATCGCCCGCAATATATTTCCAAATATCAAAGTATCGAAACGATCGGTACACTCTGCAATGGCACCGACGAAAAAATCCAAAATTTATCAAAAATGGCCATCGTTGCGATGGACCGCTCGTAAAAGTAAGTGTAGAAAGGTTTTTCTCATTTTTTTCAAACCTCATTACAAAAATCCGATGAATTTAATGGAGACTGCGAGTCTAGAGCCCCCCAAAAAGGTGAATATCGATAATTTTTTTTGCATACCCTATCGATAGAATGAGAATTCCGTTTGGTGGCATTGATTCGACATATTATGACGTATTTTTACAAATTTTTTCACAACATTTAATGACAAAATGGCGGCACTGAAGATGGATGAAGCGAACAACATTACTTCGGAAATACTTCAGCTATTGTGTTAATTTTTGTTGTCCATTCTTATAACTATATTTTTGTAATATATTTTGTAGTATCTGTATTTCGAAGCATACAGGAGATTTTTGATATATAGAAAAATTCTACCGAGAAAAATATTTTCGGCGATTTTTTTACCGAGACAGTTTTTTTTAAACAAGCACCGTTTCATCAAAAGTCAATATTTTTCGATTTCGTTAAGCACTTTGAAGGTAAACCTTATTTGGAACGCAAATTATTTCAAAATTTTTGTTTCAGATAAAAAAGTGGAGGAGAACTCTCGCCGGCCGCAGGACACTGTCAGACAAGGGTGACTCGCTTCATCCAGCTTCAGCGCCGTCATTTTGTTACAAAGTTTTGTGAACAAATTTGTGAAGATACTTGAAGATATGTATAATAAACGCCACTAAACGGATTTTTTTCTTTCTATTAGCTGGGTATCCATAAAGAATCGTCGATATTCACGTTTTTCCGGGCTCTAGACCGACAGTCTCCATAAACTTTGAATTACTCACTGAACGTTATATTCATGAAGTCCATCCGTGTCCAAATCAAAGGTTTCTGATGATTACCGTTGCCTTGAAAATGATAAACGAAGGGATCATCACGGTGTAAAACTTTCGAAAAATTTATTTTTTCTTTTCGCATTATCCGATAGTATAGGCGGTTATAAACATGCTGTTCATATACTTACATAAACGTAAGTAGACAATCTATACACAATCTATACTAAAATTCCGCACTCGACACTTTAACCGCGTTTTTCTCGAAATGTCGTTTTTCAAAATGGTGTACACTCTCAAAAGAAGAGTTTTCGAGCTACCCGTCTCAAATTTCGACAGAACATTCTTCACGCCATTCTTTATGTTGCTATGGAAGCTTTTTTTAATCTCCATATTTTATAACGAAAAACTGTCAAAAGATAGACTAAATTCGATACTTATTTTCAAAACGCCGCCATTTTGTCAATTTTGATTTTAAAAACTTCCATAGCAAGACAGCGGCTTTCATACTGATTAATAATATTTTCACAAATTTTGTTTCAGATCATATTTGCGGCCACAACTGTGTACAGCGCGAGGACTTCTTTTTCGAAGACATTTTCAAACGTTAAAAAAAATAAAATAAAAAAATAAAAATAAGTAAACGGCCCAGTCATGACCCTGTCCCAGATTGTGACTCCGACGGCAAAGTTTTGACTGCCATAAATAGAGTTTTTGTCGAATAATAATTAAATTGTCAGCTAATTAAAGAGCGTTTTTCACTTTTAATTATTGGACAAACACACTTTTTCTAATGAAATAATTTATAATAGAAATTGACCAGTGAACAGTGTAACACGCGTCTCAGTTGCTCCACAACGGCCGTGGTAGACGCTCATAGCAAGTGCGAGGATCTACGTAAATCGGAAATTTATTCGACCTGTAAGTATAAAATGACATAAAAATGGTATCGACATATTCAGGAGGAACCAGACTGTCGACGAGATAAAAAATAATTTAATTTTTGGTTAGATATTTGGTTAAATCCGTGGTGTCAATAACTACGTCACATAATTGAGGTTATGTCCCGAGTAAAAATGAATATATATAATCATATATAATTGTATATTAATTGATCATATACAATTGTATACAAAAATTGGCCCGATAGAATTTTATATATTTGTATATAAACGTATACAATTGTATACGTTTATATACAAATATATATAAAATTCTATCGGGTCAATTTTTGTATACAATTGTATATGATCAATTAATATACAATTATATATAAACCTATATAAATATATATGATTGTATATCATTTTTATATAATTGTATCTAAGTATATACAATCATATTTACTCGGGTCATATACAGTCATGTACAATTTTATATACCGTAAATAAAATTATCACGTATATATACTATTATATACAACACTATATTTAATTATATAAACTCCGTATCAAAATAGTATCTCCATATATCATTATATAGAGAACGATATATAATTTTGTCAAATCAAATTTGAATGAAGTGCATTTATATCGGATTATATATACGAATGTATAGAGTTATATACAATTATATATAAACGTATATATAAATATATATGATTGTATATCATTTTTATATAATTGTATCTAAGTATATACAATCTTTTTTACTCGGGGTTGCAGTTGTTGACCCTCGACTTATCACCTGCTGCGTCGAACCATTTTTTGTTTATTTATTCTAATTTGCCGTGACATAAAAAATTAATTAAATTATTAACAATGATTTAATATAATTATTATTAAATTATTAACAAATTATTTAAATTCATGGAAATCCAATATTCAAAATATTTTCTTACTTAATGCGGCTGATATTTTTTTTGCATTGTTCAATGTTCATAATATATATGTTAATAATTGTGAAGGTTGATAGGGAGAAATAAAAGTTTATCCCTCAAGACTGCGTCGAAGATATAATAGTTGTGCACTAATGGAATGTTTTTTTATAAACATAAAATGGTTGTGCACTAATTGAATGTTTTTTAGCTGTTTATACATGTTTATATGTATATATATGTGTGTGTGTGTGTGTGTGTGTGTGCGTGCGTGCGTGCGTGCGTGCGTGCGTGCGTGCGTGCGTGCGTGCGTGCGTGCGTGCGTGCGTGCGTGCGTGCGTGCGTGCGTGCGTGCGTGCGTGCGTGCGTGCGTGCGTGCCAGCGTGCGTGCGTGCGTGCGTGCCAGCGTGCGTGCGTGCGTGCGTGCGTGCCAGCGTGCGTGCGTGCGTGCGTGCCAGCGTGCGTGCGTGCGTGCGTGCCAGCGTGCGTGCGTGCGTGCGTGCCAGCGTGCGTGCGTGCGTGCGTGCGTGCGTGCGTGTGTGTGTGTGTGTGTCCGTGAAATTACATATATTTCCATTTAACCCGTTTTCATGGGAATATTCGGAAGGGTCAGGAAGTGGGTACGCATAGATGTAATGAATTGTGCCAAGGGGGTCATGAATCGGGTATACGTAGGGGTCACAAACTACGACATGGATGTTTCTCTAGTGTCAGGAACCCCGGCAGCAGAGAAGCGATATTAAAACAATTATTATATTAATAAATATTCATTATTTCACTTGTTTAATACGTGAATCTCATTCAGGGGGCCTTAACGCACGTGTTAAAACCTTTACTTTTCATTTTAGCTATATCACGCGTCAATGAATAGTAAAAATCCGACACCGCTGCTCTTAAAGTGTCAGTAACTGGGCCGTTTACCTTAAACGTTTAAAGTGTTATTTTCTGTTCTTCATGAGCGCTTTGATTTTCCATTTATAAAATCGGACTGATTAGCGTATTTCACCCATCGACAAAAAATTGCGAAAATCAGCTATTTGTCGACCCGTTACACTGTGATGATCCCTGAATTCACAATCCCCGAATTTCCCCCTATTTCACAATCAAAAATTCAACCGACCGGAATACTATGACTGTGTATTCAAATATCGCTACTGGCATGAATATCGCGGCTTCTATACATCCAACCGTTCGGCTTATCGGGCGCTCTAAATATAGAGGCTGCACGTTTCCATTCGCGATACGACTCTCAAAGCGAATATAATCCCTTGTCAAAGAGTACTCGAGTACAAAGCTAACGACGAGCAAGAGAGACAGGGAGAGAGAGAGAGAAAGAGAGAGAGAGAGAGAGAGAGAGAGAGAGAGAGAGAGAGAGAGAGAACGAGATAGATAGTAATTCGCCCTCCTCGTTGATATATTTTCGACGCAACGAAGGTTAAAAAATAGTATAACTTTGTGGAAGAACCTGCGAGCTTTTCCAAAAATAAATAGCACACCAGCTGGAATACACGTTATTAATTATCGTCGAGTCCTTTTTCCCGCACTGGCTCTCCTTATTCTCGTCTCCCATGGTACGAGCATGGAATACGAGAGTCTCATCGTACCGGTAAAGGGTTCATTATGCGCGTACGTGATGTCGCGTAACGCTATGGTCATCATTCACTGATTTATAATAATACACGAAAGAGAGGGATCTAGGGAGAGAAAGGGAGAAATTCTACGCTCCATACGACAATGAGCCCATGATTTATGCGTTCAAGCTTAAAAAGAAGAAAACTTGGTTTTTTTCAATTAAATTTAATTGCCACATTTATTAAACCTAATTGTCTCATTTCCATACGCGAAGGGAAAAAACTCCGGCTACCCCGACGATTATTTTCCCCGTGTGATAGCTGCAAAATCCTGTTAATTAATTCCACAAAACGTCAGGTATGTTTCTTAAGTATAAAAATATTGTTTCGATCTACCTCAATGGAAAGTGTAGGTGCGGGGACAATCTGGCAAGCCGCATGAAATGTAAATATAAGGAAGCTGGGACGAAAAATGGAGAGGTATGAAAATTAAAATTGAACCAGAAATTCAATATGATTGGAGCAAAATCGATGTTCAACATACTGCAAGAGATCCAAACACTGGAAAACAGGTATACTCATGAAACAATATTAAGGGGCAGACATTTCACTATAGAAATTTCGAAAAATCGATTTTTTTAAAAAAAGATGCCTTAAGTTCTTAAAAATGACATACTCAAAGGATTAAGGTGGGAAAAATGTCTAAACACTTATATTTTGAATTTTGGCGCAGCCCCTCTCAGTCCGATGCAATCCGTACCGAAAACTTTAAACGCGTTTTTCTCGAAACTACATTTTTCAAGTCGGCCGGACTCGTAACTCGAACAAATCTTGACCGATTGACTTGAAATTTTAACTGTATATTCACAATTACATTCTGCATAGAAGAACGTAGGATTTTCTCGATATGATACATAGTTTTTTTTTATAAACGATTTTCGAACGATGTTTTTTTGAGAATTTTGAACTTTTATTTAAAAAACGCGCTGTTTTTGCAAACATTGATATATCAAAAAAATCCCACGTACTTCTGTAGCGATTCACATGTATAATCGAACAAAAAATTTCATTCACTGTCAATTAAAAATTGCGGATGCCGTCGGTCCGGCCGCGCACCTACGAAGAAAAAAGGCATCGTCGAAGATAAGGTGTGCAGCCGCCAGTTTGTTTTATATTACTTTGAAAAAAATAGTTTATACAGTTTACGATATGTACAATAAACGACCCTTTTTCAGGATTTTGATTTATTCCATTGTCCCGCTAAAAAAATTCCCAAAATATACTTATCTTTCCCCGCTACCGTGGCCGTACCCCTTAAGAGGACAAGATGATTGGCGAAGAATTAAAAGAAACGTGGGCGAGGATAAGATGTCGTAATGTCGGGATTGACGGGGGAAAAGAGTATGTATAGAGGCTAAATGTAGAACATGCAAGCAGACAATTGAACATTTTAGACATATTTGCGAGTTTTCGAAAGTTACGGGAAAACGAAACCAAGAAATTGTAAATAAATTGGAGCAATGGTTGGAAAATAGCAGGTGCTTAGGAATTGGTAGTTGAAAATTTCAGCGGCAAAGCAACTGTGTATTACATCAGACAATTTGAAAAACGAACGACTAGGGTGGGTATAAGGAAAACAATGTAAAAAAATTGATGTAAGTGAGAAGATAGGGGCATTTGTGTAAACACCCTTGGAAAGGGTGTACAAGGAATAAAAACCTACTACTACTACATGTTCTAATCTTCTCCACGTTTCGAAGAGCAAAAATCCTGTTCAGCATTTCCCCTGATGTTTATTCCATGTTCTCCTTATTTTATTTCCCCTTCATTTCCGGTTGCCTCATATATCTGCGGCAAAATTGTGGCGATTTATCACAACGCGTACAGGTACCCATGGTCTTACATGGAGGTCTGAAAACTCGTGCGTAGGTAAGGGAGAAGTTTCATGGAGCTCCTGTTATAGTTATCGATTCGATCATTAGTGAATGTTCGATTGAAAGCCAGACTCACAACGAATATCACTTAAGTGCCCACCTCCGATTTTGATAAAACTCATATATGTGGTGAAGCATTGAAACCTAATGGACACGCATTTTTTCTTATCGGCGAAAAAACGATTTTACGGGGGGAAACCACCCCTCAAAGGAAGGCGTGTTGAGGGGTGATTTGTCAGTTTCACCCACAAGCAATCCACCGATCTGATTGAAACAAAAACCAAAATTCTTCTAAGCGATGAAAAATCCACCATGGAGGTATTTAGACAAAATAAATTAAGGGGTGACATGCCTTTCTTTGAGGGGTGGTTTCCTCAAACCCGGTCTTCCGCCGATAAAAAAAATTCGGGTCTAATAGTTTTCAATGCTTTATCGCATATATGAGTTTCAACAAAATCGAAGGCGGACACATGAGTGATGTTCCTTGTCAATGTAGAAACGCTCTGATGTTTAAAATTCAGATAAACTCATGGGACTAGCTTTATGCAAAGTAAATTCAAACTCACCAGTATGATCTTCTTGGGAGCGAAATAAATCAACAAGGAAGCAATGTGCAAGTTTGCAACTCCTTATTACCACGACCACAAATCTTTAAAACATTCTTTTTTCAAATACTAATATTGTGCTCATTTTCATCATTCTGCTCACCTTTGTCATTCTTCTAGCCGCTCTTCGTCACGAACGGAACCAAATTATTGATCACTTCTTTTATCATAAATTATCGTTCTCTCTCCAATAATGATTTAAAAAAAAACGAACCAATAACGAAATTATTGTATGTACGGGTGAACGTTTTTGAAAAAAACCAAATGTAAGTATATACTCGGGACACAAATAGTAGTTGCAGTGAAAAGAAAGTGCGTGTATGGTTCGCCCGTTTACCCACCGTGAATATATCGTCGCAAACGTCGGCACGCATATACATTTATTCTTCCCCGATCTCGGCAATTATCATGAGGATTGTACTTGCTGATGAAATTTGTCCGACCTTTCGTGGACATGCATACAAGCGCCGCGTGATAATAATTTAAGCTTACCAGGGTGGTTCACGCACGGTGCCCAATGCCCCCTTATTAATCCTGTCCGCGCGCGGTGGCGAGACCGCCACACGGACATGGAATGTCTAGTACGACGATGCAGGAGGCTGCGAGGGCTAAAAGGAAGATACATAACATTTTTATATAAACATGTATTTTAGGAAAAATAATATTGCCGGGAATATTATTTTTTATGAATATGTGTGTGTATGTACACACACACACATATATATCTATACACAAAGGGCTATTGGTTGCGATCTCGTAAAAGGGTTGTACGACATGTTTTCCGCTACCTAAGAATAGTAAGGGGTAGGCGGGACCACAGGTTGTAACTCCGAACTTTGAATGATCAGAACGCTCAAAATTCCGAAAGAATACAACTCCGAAAGAATTTTACACGAAAGACCAAAACTTCGAAAATGTGAACACCGTCAACATAATTGGACTACGGAAGTTTACAAAGTTTCGAAATTTTCAATAAATCGACGAATTATTTCAAGAATTTTGTTTCATTGAGAAGTGATTTTACGTCACGTTTGAAATTTCTCTAGACAATGTTATACATTCTACATAATTTACAGTCAACCGTGTAGCCTTTCGCTGGCATGATCTTGACGAAGCTTGTAATTTCGGAACATTAAAATTAGGAATTTTGAACCGTCGGAACATTCAAAGTTCGGAATTTCAACCCGGCCCCGTAAATTTTTTTTTAACCTTAAATGTTAAGGAAAACTTATGAAAAAAGATCTTATGCAGAATTTCGATACAAACCAATTCGATCGAAAGACGTAACAATTGTACGTCTTCGATAGCCTGCGGTGTAAAAAAATTTACTACGCATATCGTGCCAATTACTTAAAAAAGTTGCTTAGTTATTGTCGAATCATATTATTTGTAGAAATGGCATGCGAAAAACCAAAAGCCGATAATTTTTATCAAAGAATAACATAAAGCCCAAAATCTCGAAAACCGTGGGACTTATACTGAACTGAAATTCCAGCATAGAGTAGGACATGATTTGACCTATCAACGGTTGCAGGATTATCCATTTATAACAGGACACCCTGTATTATATATATATATATATATATATATATATATATTATATGTGCTTAGATATATATTAGACAGTGCTCAGTTTTTTCTAAACAATTCGTTGATTTCTCAATCGGTTGATTGACCGTCCTGTTCTTGAGTACAGGACGGTCGCTGGATCTTCAGTTGAATACGCTTAAGGCATCAAATACCTCTTAAGGCGGGATATACATTTACAACGATAAAAAAAATCGATTTCTTTTTTTTCTTCAAACGATAGAACTATATATGAGGCATTCCACGGCACTTCAGCCAGTAAAAAAAAATCCATAAATAATTTTGAAAAATCGAGTTACTTTATTGAAAAATATTCACCAGGTGACGAAATTTTTTAAGAATTTCTGACATTTGTTCTCTTTGATTACCATTTTTTAACATTTTTCGATCCAAATGGCTGTATCTTTGGCAGGATTTGACGTATTTACATTCGTAGTAAAAGAAAATGTGCGTCTTTTTCTAGCCTTCCAGAAAAATATTAATTCAGATTTTATTGAGCAAGTCGAATTCCCGTTTCAGGGCAAAATATGCAAAAATATTTTTTTTCTCAAGGAAAGGCACTCGTTATTTTATTTTTCTTTATTTCCCCGAATTGTGAATACGAAAAACGGATTTTTGGTATTTTTTTATATTATGGGATTCCTACACACCGTGAAGTAACAGCAATTTTAATTTTTTTAATTTTTTAATTAATATTCAATTGAAGAGTGTGGAGCACTCGCTGTATGTTTACCAGGTTTTTGAAATACATATGACATATATGTCATATGCATTGGAGCCTTGGAGTTTTTACGAATGTTAATACGTCAAATCCTGCCAAAGATACAGCCATGTGAATGGAAAAATGTTAAAAAATGAAAATCGACGAGAAAGCACGTCAGATATTTTTAAAAAATTTCGACACTCGGTGAATATTTTTCAATAAAGTAAATCGATTTTTAAAAATTATTTGTTGATTTTTTTTTACTGGCTGAAGTGACGTGGAACGCCTCGTATGTAGAATATTTTCCCAAAGTTTCAAAGCGAAATTCGAAAAACTTCAAACTTCAACCGTCAACGCTGTTCCTCACCGCTCGAATTCGGAGCGGGCGTGAACTTCAAACGCGTTTTTCTCAAAACTGCATTATCGAAATTGGCGTGCAGGATTACGCAAAAACTATTAAGCCGATTGAGTTGAAACTTGCTACAAATATTGATAATATTGGTACGTTCTACTTGACGGGAATTGTGTTTGAAAAATTGGAAAAAAAATCTACTTTTTTAATCCACATTTTACAGTAATGTTGTGTGAAATGTTCATTTTTTTTCGTAAATGCGTGCCATTTTCTTAAATTTGCCTTTTCTTTATTTTATTTATCGTCACATCGAAACTATACATGTTCTAACTGAAAAAATGTTTGAACTTTTATGCAAATCAAAGTCTACGGGAAACTAGACTGCACGCCGACGCGCAACTCCCGCGGCGACCTTACTGTAACACTCTACCACAACTCCGCCATTTTGATGAATTCATTTAAAAAAATTGTTTTGTATACTTAAATATACTATTAAAGTATACGTAAAGTTTGTTAATTGTGGAATAATTATGTCTTAGTTTTAAAAAACCCTCAATATTGCTTATTTTTTTCCTGTCTAAATGTATATCCCGCCTGAAGGTGGTTTTAGAGACATAGGCGTTTGCATAATGTTGAGCTGGGGACAATGGGCTACTGTAACGACGGACCCGTGAAAGTAGACATGAGTAAATGTGTTACGCATTCGTTATGTACGTACATGAATATGCATGTATGTATGTATATATTCGTGTGTATGTGTTTATATATGCGCACGAGGGCGAACATGGGGTCGCTGTAATGAGGAGAGGCTTGTAGAACTTCGGAATGGGTTTATCATACTTTGCCTTCTCAACATCCTCGCGTGGTTACTACGGTGGGTAACAAACCGCATTTCAGGCAATTCCCCCAGCGCAACCAATTTGCACGGGAAAAACTTTTCTCGTAAACATTCGCCCATCCTTTCTTCGTATATACTCGCAGAATCGTTCCAATTCCTGTTTTACGCGAGAGCGTGTACCTTCTGCCTTGCTAAGATAAAATGTTATTTCCTTTTATCGTCTTCTTGCTGCTCCTTTTTTGTTATTGTTTTTTCCGTGGCCTCGCACGACGATAATAATCGACATGTGCACCGAGAATTCTCAATGTACCCACGACGAAAGCTCATCGTTCTCACGAGCGTACGAACGAAAGGTGAAATGTCGACTTCTGTAAAAATTCTTTCCTTCGCAAGTTCTTCCGCGTGTGGAAAAAGTTCTCGGGAATGTTGGTTTTTTTTTCGTGGTAATAATCGTTTATTATAAATAACTATCAACACTTTATTCGATCCATGCATAATATGTATATGCGCGTATGATATTTGGGTTCGTTGGCAAGCGACTGTGGAGTCGATGGGAACCGCATTATCATGCCCGTATAGCGTCTACACGAACCTCAAGGACACACGCAAGGAAATAGTCCCGACGGAGTATTTTTTTCATTTCTTTTTCTTTTCGCAATTGTCCTGTATTTATAAACATATACGTATGATACGGAGATTACTTATCGTTGATTATTTACAATAAACCTCCCACCGAGTGCGTTTGTTGGCTAATAGATTTTTTTTTTCATCTCCTTGTCCGTTTTCTTTTTTTCCCTCTTCTTTGTCTGTTTTATTTTTCGTTCGTTTTTGTACAATCGACTCGGCACGAACTACACAGTTCATTTACACTGAGATACGCCGTCTAGGGTATACGCCGCTTTTATCATTCGTACGAATAAAACGAACGCGCGAGAAGCCTCGAATTTTCAAAAGGCTTCATGTTCCGCGTGTCCCGCGACGCTAAAGTTTCTCGCTTCGTACGAGGAAATAAAATAAAACGTACGGTGAGGGCTTGAGCGACTTCAACAATCGATTTTCAAGGATACGGCTTTCTTTTTCAACAAGCTCGATTACGTCAAATTGGGCATTTTTCGTTATTTCGCTATATCATTTTCGAGGGTAAAAATATGTCGTGAAGAGCCTTTGGCAGATGAACAATGAAGAGGGCTGATTTTTTGTTTGACGTAGATATGTCCATAGAGTCCCATCAAACGTAGTACCACGTCGTTTTCGGTGGGAAAAAAATAAGCATCCAGACACTTGGACAAAGTTTCTTACGAAGAATGGAGAATCGAACTGGTATTTTATTTTCCACGAGCACAGTGAGTGTTGGCAAAACATCAGTCATCAAACAAAATCAGGAAACTGTCCTGGATTTCATAAAATTCAATTTCTTTTCAACAGAGCAAATTTCAAAGTTGAATTTTTACTGGACTTATCTACGTCTATAAAAAATCAATATTCTTCAACATCGATCGTTAGAGCCATCATCCACCAAAGCGGCGATGAGCAGAGTTGGACAAAAACAACCAATCAACCGCTGAATTCACGGCCATCGAAGCGGAGCGAAGCGATTCTGTTGGTTGTTTTTTCCCAGCTCAGCTCATATCCGCTTTGGTGAACGACGGCCGTTGAAAAATACGAACTTTGGCACAGTTCCTCACGAAAAATCATCGATTTCGCTGCACCCGATATCTCGCACCGGCACACGAACTGCGGTAATTAACGTTGACGTTGCTACGAAACTTACAATTTTCCTTCACCATCTGTGCCAAATCGCTTACAATATACGATTTTTCACCTCGAAAACGACCCAGCCCACTCTACACGAACTTCGTCGTCGAACTTCGAACAAATCTGCTTTTAAAAAATCGGTATGCTTGAACAGTCATCGGTGAATCGGCTCGAGCCTCCACAAAACGCGAAAACAATCAAGACGAATATTGAAACATAGTTTGGGCGGAGTGTCGCGCGTTTAAAAGAAGAAAAAAAAACGTAAACAGCGATAAAACAAAGCCTACGTAACGATGGTAACGTCAACGATCGACAGCTAGCGACGAACAAAGCGGAAATTGTGAGACGAAGGAAGAATCTTCGCTTTCCCGTGTTCCGCGTGTCCAGCCGTTCGAAATGCACCGAAACTATTATTTTTTAACTCACGTCTCGGCTGCTTTTGTTTACATAAATTAGCCATCGAGACCGTCCGTCCTGAATGAACGTCCGCGAACTATCTCTCGTTATGAATAACGCGACTTGGCCAAAAAAAAATATATGGAAAACAATGGAACGATGAGGATCCGAAAATCCGCGATACTTTCAGGTTTGACGACGAGGCTGGGGCAACAACGAGGCGGGGAGCGACGCCGGCAACATCTCCGTTCGAAACAAAGTAGTTTTCTCTTTTATTAGTTTGTACGGTCAATTCATATGAAATTACTGTGTGTGGGTGCTAATTAGTTATTACAGTTGCGAACAGTGGCGATTTTCTTCATTTTTTTTTGTCTCCTGGCTTCTTCCCGCGTGATACACGATCGGCGTCGCATTCCTCTCTACGAGGGAAGAGTCCCGAGTTCATTCTCTATACGAAATTACCTCGTCGTTGATCGTACATTGTCGATTGTTCTTCTAAGTTTGTTTTTTACCCCTCTTATGTGCATTTCGCTCGCACGTGCTTTCATACGCTCTCGCGCTCTCTCTCTCTCTCTCTCTCTCTCTCTTTCTCTCTCTCTGTCTTGTGCTCTTTCTCTGTCGTTCTTTCAACTCAGTCGCATTGTATGTGAGGGTCCTGCGGGGTGCTAACTACGTAAACGAGGAACATGTATAATAAATATGGACTAACGATCGGTACTTATAGTAGTACAGAGTAGAATTGCAGTGTACATTTAGTATAGCAGCAGCAGTAGACAAGTTCCTATAACATACGGCAATTTCATACATCCGTTTATCATCTTATGTTCCTGGTTTTTTGTTTCTTTGCTTGTGGTTTGTTTTCTTTTTTTGTTGCTTTTCCTTGGTTTTTTGTTTCTCCATATTGCGGTACAGAAGGAACCGGCAGCAATGATAATATCTTTATATGTAAGAATACGCCTCGTTCGCGGATAATTCCTCTACGTCTCGTTCTCTCTCTCTCTCTCTCTCTCTCTCTCTCTCTCTCTCTCTCTCTCTCTCGCGGCTTTTTCTTTTCTTTCTCATCCGTTATAATCTACATTTTGAACAAAAATGGGAAAATTCTCGCCGGGCGTAATTGTCATCACACGTTCCTCGGTCCCGCAGCCGAGGATCAGACGCACGTCACACTCTTGGCGGCTTTTCGAATCGAGGCTAATTCATCGTTTGCTTTCTTTCCGGTCTTAATCGTTTAATATTTTTCACGTCGCCCGCTCCTTTACCCCGTCTACTCGCAATCCCTCGTTACGTTCCGGTCACATTGTTCATCATAACACTAACAATAGACTTTTCAAAATGTCCAACAATCCCTATTAACATCCATTAGCTATTCACAAACTTTCGAGACCATTTTCTCCATCTCGACGTCGGTGTCGATGTCATGATGCACGTGATTGCTGGCGGCGCTCGGATTGCTCGACGGTTGAACGACGAGGGCGTTGTTGCTGCTCGAGGGATTGCCGCTGCTGGTGACCATCGTCGTTGAGCTCGAAAGCCCACCGCTCGATGGTGGTGAATTAGGTGTATCGGGTATCGCGGAAAATTCCAACGGTGAACCGGGCGAGGCCAGAGGCTCCGCGAGATCCTCGAGACCCTCGGGAGTTGGCAGCTTGTTGAGCTCTTCTCTCAGTAGCCTGAAGTATCTCTGCAAACCCGAACAAACGAACACGTGCCGTTGAAAATCCATTGCGTTCGAGGTCGAAGAAGCGACATTCGTGCGGGGAGAGTGTGAATGTCGAACGAGGTAGCAATAATATACAGAGTGTTAGGAGGGTCGATGCAAAGCCTCAAGAGATAACACCACTCTAGGATTTTGGAAAAATCGTTTTTTTTTTGCTTTAAGGGGCTATACCAGTGTGACACTTAAAAAATCGACTTTTTTGCCTTTTCCGACAGTTTATACTTTCAAGAATAGCATTATCATTTAAATAATTCATATCAATATGATTTTATCTTGTAAAAATCGATAGTTAAACCTTTAAACGCATTTTTCTCAAAATGAAATTCTTCAAATTTGCTGACATTGTAACTCAAAGAGCAATTATCCGAGTGACTTGAAATTTGAACTGAGTACTCTTGAATATATTTACTCTACAATGACGTAGGATATTTTTGATTGGATGAAAATTAACGATTTGGCATTGAAAAAAAACGACCATTTTATAGGCAAGAAAACAGACTTTTCATAACTACGCCATTTTGTTAGATTTCGATGTTTTTCGAAAATCCTACGTCATCAACAGGAAATACCTTCCAGTTCAATGACATGTTTTCCTTTTTCGCTTTCAGATACTCAATCGGCCGGAATCATGTTAGCAGTGGAGGAACTTTTTTTTTGACACCTCCGAAGGCAGCGCATAAGTCGCTTGGATCTCAATATTTTTCTATGAAAAAATTACGTAATATAGATCAAATATAGCCAAATATATTCTTAATTTTCCGAAACATTTAATTGAGTACTTTGCTTCCAAAAAATGCCCGAAAATCGTCCAAATTTTCAGCGCTCACACTGGTATAGCCCCTTAAAAATACATTGGGGTCATAAAAACAATATGCAATTGGCACTGTAGCGACGATTTTTTTTTCAAAGGTCCCTTTATCGATTTTGCCGCAGCGCCTCGGGCTTCTTTCAGGCGCCTCGTACAACTTTAAACGCGTTCTTCTCGCAACCACTCTTTTTCAAACTGGGAGGACGGATTACTCGAACACCTTTGCATGGATCGATTCGAAATGTTGATAGTAGCTTCTCAATTATATTCTCTATGGGAGTACATAGCCGTTTTTTGATCAAATGTAAACTTTTTAAACTTTATAAACAATTTACTGCTTATTTTTGGCCAAAAAGTCAATTTATTTCTTTCAAAGTGCGCCACATTTTCAAAATTTCAAATACTATATAGATTATAATTTTTTTTTGTTTTTGTTCCAGGTCTTACACTTTATGAGAAAACCTCCCTCCCATGAAGCTATTTGTAAAAAAAACACGTTTTCTAAGATGGGCTCTGTCGCCACCATTTTGTATGATAATTATAATAATTTTTTTTTTGTATACCTTAATATCTGTTAAACAAACCCTCTCAAAAAAATTCTATTTCTTTTATCATACTCCCCAAATAAATTGTCAAAGTTAGGCCTTATTTTCTGCCGCTAGAGTGGTGTGATCCCTTACGGGGATGATAGGTTACCTCATTAGAAACATATCTAACCCAGGTTACCTTAGTCCAAAGTCTAAGGATTTCGAGTTATCATGGTAAGTATGATTTTTGGAAAATTTCCCAAAATTAGGTGCTAACTCGTCCGTAATGTTCAAACAGACAATAATTGGTAACTAAAAACTTATTTGCGTCTTAACTTAATGTGTATCCAATCGACAAACTAACTAAATGGGACGTGTTGAATAATCCAAAACTTGTCAAGAAATAAAAATACCTCTTATGTTAATGCTATTAAAAAAATAACATTAACATAAGAGGTAAACAAGTACCTAATTTTGTGAAATTTTCAAAAATCATACTTATCATGATAACTCGAAATCCTTAGATTTTGGACTCAGATAACCTAGGTTGGATATGTTCCTAACGAAATGACGTATGACCCCCTTAAGGCTTAACATCGATCTTCCTAATACCCTGTATATTCATCACGATACATTTGTGTCCAGAGGGAAGAAACTTACCCTCAGGGCGAAAGCGTTTATCGAGATGCGCGAGCATCGACGATCCGATCCGTGCAATTCCATCTCCATTATCCAAGCCTGCAGTTGTGCTATTATTTCGTGTCGCTTGATCCAGAAGTGCGTGTGTATTACCTGCGGAGGTACAACGAAAAAATCAAGTGAAGGTTATCGACTATATTCCATTCTTTTTCCACTTTTTCCGAGGCAGCCAAACGTCAAAATATTAAGGGGATAGGCTACTGTGGAAGCAACTCAAGTGAAGGGGAAGGTCCAACATATGGTGCAGGAATCGCAGATTGAAGGTCAACTTATGATTCACCACGATAGAACTGCTAGTAAAACTTTGAACGCATTTTTTCCGAAACTATGTTTTTCAAAACGGTGTACACGATTTCTCGACATCTAATGAACAAATTGACTTGAAATTTAGTGCACTTATTCAGTGTAATAGTAGTTCAGTCTTAGCCAACGTTTTTCTTCTCAGTATTTTTTGCATTCGTTTTTTTGCATTATTAGCAATAATGTCAGTTTTATTAGAAAAATCTAAAAAAATGAAAACTTTTTTTAATGATTGAAACACAACAAAAACTAGCTCCGTCAAGTCTGAGCCAATACAAATAAGATTTATCTATTGTAAGACGAACTCGTTGTTTTTAATTCACATCAACCGGGTCGACAAAGTCGAATACACAGTTGAGCCCCTCAAGTTCAAAGGTCCTTCACGAGATTGTTTATAACTTTTCAAATTATTAATAGTTTTCTATGATATTTGGCAAACAACTTTGTTAATGTACATACAAATAAATTCCCGATTTTTTTTTCAATTTTCTTACTTGTTCCTACAAAATCAATTTTTTTTAATAACCCTGATTTTTGAGGTGTCACATTAGCCTAACCCTTTAAACAAGCATGAAACTTTTCATCGAAGATATTGAGACGCTTCGTTTCCACCGATTAATTTTTTAAAGATATTCTCTTCCTCGTCGATAAACTCGTACGTTATCTCAAAACAATTGCCTTAAGGGGAGATATACACGTAGATGGTCGAGATCGAGGATTTAGAAGCCATGAACATTCCGTCGACCGTAGAAGACCTACACTATGGGCTTGGTATCGACGATTCCATGTAAGTTGACAAGTTTCATGATTTATTCATTCCCAAATTTTCAAACGCGTTTTTCTCAAAACCACGTTTTTCAAATCGGTACCCAACATTTCTCGAAAACCGATTAACCGATTACGTTGATGTTTTTTATGGTTATTCTATACAACATCGTCTAGTACTTGTCATAGGATTTTTTTTCCGTTACTCAGTTTTTGTTTTATAGGCAAAATAATAACTAATTTTTGGCCCAAAAATCACTATTTATGTTCAAGCGTCCGTCATTTTGTCATAAATCGATATTTTCAAAATCGGCTATGACAAATACTAGATTATAGTATCTAATTTAATAATCTTTTTTGGTTTTTTTTTTCAGATGATTTTTGCAGAAACGCCAGTGGGTACCGTATACGCAGATTTTTTACGACGCTCCCATCATACTTGTTTGTATATTTTTGATATTTTTAAATATAGAAAATTAAACATATTTTTGAAGGTATATACTTTTAAATAATTGAAACCCCAATCCCAAATTTCAAATAGTTTTCCTCGAAAAAATTCACAAAAATGACCTTTTTCCGGCTCCTTCGTGTATATCTCCCCTTAATTGTGACAAAAATTATGAAGTTTTTCTTAGATTACTCAAACTACTTATTTCTAAATGGGCAAGAACAGTAGCATCGTAGCATTTTTCGAGCGTACATTTTTTTCAAACGGAACATTATATACATGCGATAGAAAAATCACTTATCAATTCTAGCATTATTGCTGATGATCCAAAAAATAATTCTTCCTTTTTCGTCTTTTGAATTGAGTATAACAGTGGTTTCATATCCGGTGTTAGAATTGACCATGCCAGAGTTTAATGCCAAAAACAGTAATTTCAGCACAAAGTATCGAGCGGGTCGAGAGACGAACCACGCCGTAATTAAATGAAAGTTCGAAACGAACGGCAATTGCGACTTTGTTAAATAAAATGAGCGTATACCTCTTTGAAGCAGGGGCACGGATTCTTTATTTGGTCGAGCATTGCCCATTTTACTGTAGCCTGGCAAATATTGGCGTTGTACTCTTGACTAGATTGAGCTCCGAGGGGGGTGCCCCGTGAACGCTCATAGCCCGGCTCGTTGAAGTATGGTTCGGGTACCAGAATCAACGATTGTATTGAAACTAAAACCTATACGTGTAGAAAACAAAAAGCACACGTTAAAATCGAGCCTTGAATACATTATCTACTGTATTTTCTGGGAATTATAGTTATTGTTTCTTTTTTTCTGGTACTCGGTTCGACGTCATCACCTGTAGGAAGCTGCTGGTGTGGGCGTTCCACTTTTCCTCCGGTCGTCCGTGCCACGTGTTCAACACGCTGAGGCAAACTTTGCCGTCGTTGTAAAGATTCGGATTGAAGCGGACCGACTGTCGCCCCGTGGTCTCGAGGTTTATCATCATCGGACTGTTCGGATAGTCCGGTGGGAAGTACACGTCGAACTCGAAGCAACCGTTCGCGTAAGGCGTCTCCGCTGGGCCGGTTATCAGCACCTGGATGTTAGACAATTTTCGTGTAAAAATCGTCCATCTCGTCGCGACTCGAAGAACACACGAACCTATAAGATCTCATACAACAATTGCATCCAAGCAATATATGGAATCGGCATTCAACAATGTGTATTATTCGTCACGTAAACAAAACTCGTTACACTCGGTTATCGATATAATTGCGACGACAAATATCGACCGCATAATCAATCTTCACTCATTTACTCTCGCCTAACTCTGCGTGTTAAGGGCCTATACTAGTGTGACAATTTCAACAAAATCGTTTTTTTTGCCTTGTTCGACATGGTCCATTGTATGGGCTGATTAGCACTTTTGATGGTAAATATCATTTTATCTTGCAAAAATGGATAGTTAAATCTTTGAACGCGTTTTTCTCGAAATGAGATTTTTCAAATTTGCTGGCATTGTAATTCAAAGAGCAATTATCCGATTGACTTGAAATTTGAACTGAGTACTCTTAGATATATTTACTCTACAATGACGTAGGATATTTATGATTGGATGGAAATTGACGATTTGGCATTGAAAAAAAACGATCATTTTATAGGCAAGAAAACAGACTTTTTTTCATAACTACGATATTTTGTTAGATTTTGATATTTTTCGAAAATCCTACGTCATTGTACAGGAAATACCTTCTAGTTTAACGACATTTTTTCCTTTTTCGGCTTCAACTACTCAATCGGCCGGAATCATGTGAGCAGCGGAGGAACTTTTTTTTTCGCGCGTCCGAAGGCAGCGCATAAGTCGCTTGGATCTCAATATTTTTCTATGAAAAATGTTTTCTATGAAACATTTAATTAAGTACTTCTCGTCCAAAAAATTCCCGAAAATCACCCAAATTTTCAGCGTTCACACTGGTATAGCCCCTTAAAAAAAAGCCTTGAAAAAAATTAACGATACCTTCATGATGTCGAGCCTTTCCGCGTCGCACCTGACGAACACGCTACTACTGTAAGAGAGTGGCAGAGCGTGCGATAGGGTGACGGCTTCCTGCGCCAGCCTCTTGACCCTAGCCGGATGATTCCTCTCGCCTGCAGTTCTCATGTTCGATTCGAAGTGATACGACACGGCAAATTTGTAACCGCTACCCTCCGTATTGTCAGCTATGATCTCGAAGGTATCTGCAAAGAACAGAAGCGAGGCATGCAGTTGAGTGGATATTCTCCGTACGTGTGACACACGCGGCACGTGTCTGCATTTTCGTCCGAGGTGATTTAAGGGGTTAGGGTGTGAACATTAAAAAAAATCGATCGTCGCTCGAGGCAACTCAAATTTAAGAAGAAGGTACAACGTTAGGTCTAGGAATCTTAGAATGAAGGTAATCTTATTATTACAACGATACAGCTACTAGTAAAACTTTGAAGGCGTTTTTCTCCAAAGTATGTTTTTTAAACGGTGTACACGATTTCTTCTTAAGGCGAAGTAGAATATCTACCATGTGACATATGAGTGCGAGAGAGATACATAAAATTTTCGAACAGAGATTTTTCAGAGATAAATGATATTTAGGGCAAAAGGAAATCAAGCTCTGCGTCAGGGTATTCTCCAGAGCCTAATGCTTCATTTTTCCTAAAAAACGTTACCATCTATGAGAAAATTGGGTTGGAAACTTTGTGAGGTTATGTTGACCTTGTACATGCCCTTAACATTTTTTTAAATTGGTTTTTAACGATGATGATGTAATTGTTTCGCTTTCGAATCGTTTTTTTTTTTCGTTTCACATCAGCCAGCTGGCCGAAACCAAGTACACCATTGAGCCCCTCACCTTCATAGGTCCTTCACGAGATTGTTTGTAACTTCTCTAATTATTAATATTTTTATTGAAATTTGGTACCCAACTTTGTTAAGGGAAGAGATACCTTTAGGCGAGGGGAGAATTTGCTGATTTTCATTATTTTTTTCTTTTAAGGAAACATTTCTTCACCGTTTTCTAGACCGAGGGCGTACGGACATACGGCGTATTTTCTACGCGCAGACGACGCAATACAAACGCAATACACACTTGATCCACATGCTTTTTTGGCTGAAAAACGCGCCTTAAACGCGCGTTGCCTACGCGTAGAAAATACGCCGCGTGCACAGGCCCTTAGAGTATATTTTATTACTACTTCTGGCTGTTACATGGTATTTGTCATGTTATATTAATCTTAAAAAATAGCGGAAGTATGGCACAGTCTTCTAAACTGCATTTTCAAAACTGGCGTGACGTGTAGCTAAAAAACTAATCGACCGACTCTGATGAAATTTGGTATGAATCTTTCTAACCTTATCGTCTAAAACATTACCCTAAATGTTTAAAATTAACAAAAAAATGTATGTTTTTATTGCAAAATGTAGCCATCTTTTTCGACAAATTCAATCTTTTTTGTTTCAAAGCGTACCATTTCATCGATTTTGAACATTTCTCTCGTTTTCTTGGTTCATATTCTGCGTATGAGTGTTAATGAAATAAAAATCTTCATTGGTTTGTTTTTTTTTTTTTTTTTTTTTTTTTTCAGATTAATCCTGCCGACGCTACGTGTCACGCCTTCTGACAACATTCGCGGCAACCCGTTCAGAAGACCGTGCCATATCACCGCCGTTTTTTAAGATTAATAAAAAGAAATACCATGTAACAGCCAACAAAAATACTAGGACGTACCCTAAGCCTCAAAAATGATGAAGAAATCTTTTCTTAACCCTAGAATGCCACACTTATTTTTTCGGAACATACTTGCCACACTGGGTTTTGTTGAACCCCATTCAGATTTTCAATCATAACTCCGAGTAAAATAGTCGTATTACGATGGCTTTTTGTCTTAATCGATAGCCAATGAGTCGAGAAATCTATCTATGCATTAACTAAATCGTCAAAGTTAAGAACTTCTGAGATATACTCGTGTAAGACATATTTTCTCTCGAGAAACGCAAGAAAAAAAAATGATTTTACGTGTTTCGTCCGGGTTTCTCAGACCTCAGTAGGGCATGCGAGGGTTTTAAAAAAATCATGAAAATCAGTTATTCGTTCCTCGCTTAAAGGTATCTCCCCCCTTAATGTACATACAAATAAACGTTCAAACGATTTTTCAATCTTACTTATTCCTTATAAAATTAATTTTCCTAAATAACCCTGATTTTCGGGTCTTCAGGTGTTAGTAGCCTAACACCTTAAAAAGAAAAAGTAGCTTCCATAGCCCGTTAGTCACACTCGATAACTGTAATATCAACTCGAAACCTCAAGGCGAGCACTAGTCCAGAGGTTCGGAGAAAAACGATCTCTCAAAGAATAAAATTGTACTCTAGGATCTTACACGCACAATAAGAGTGTTTAAAAACCATACAATGAAGTTCTTCAAAGAGCTTTGGATTCCTTTTTTTTCGATGGAAAACGTTCTCAAACTAACACCCGTTTTCCAGGCCTCTGATGTCAGGCCTCAGACTTAGAAAAAAAAAAAATGTGCCCAGGTGCAAGGCGAGTGTAATCTTAGAGGGTTCGAGGGCAAGTATCGAGCGCCACGCGCGTTATCCCTGTATCGAATGGCCGACTCACCGAACTGGAGTTTCTTCATAACCTCCAAGTATCGTTGTTCAACGGAGCGTAGTGGAAGCTCGGGGCCGGTCGGGCTCGGTCCAGCGAGTTCCTCGCCAATGACGTTCAATCTGGACGTAGCGTTTTGGACTATCGTCGCGCTCTCCTGTATATCGGGTATGAGAGTCGCGAGTCCCTCGTCCTGTTCCGTATCCTCGGGATATTTCGTGACGGGCGTTCTCGACTTGTTGCCGCGCGACCGATTGATCTTGTACACGTAAGCGTCGACGCACATTCTCATGGTGTAAAGAAGCGAAACGATCGAGGCGTCGTTGGGTCTTCCGCCTCGTGGCATGAGAAGCGGCGCCAATTGGCTGGACAGTGCCATCGCGCGGAGCAGTTGAAGGATCGCCCGATAGAGGGGTATGTGTCGAGCCATGTCGAGTACGGAATCGTTTCTCAGATAGGACGAGAGAGCGGGAAGAAGACATGAGCGAGCGAGAAGATCGGTGAATGGTACGGGCAGGTCCCGTTGGGGCTGACCACCCGATCCTACGTAGCTCGCCAGTACTTGCAGCAGCACCGTCACGTGTTCCTCCTCGGAGCGTTGACGCGAGAGCGCCTGTTCGACGTTCCACGACTGTTGGGTCGAGCCCGTGCCGAAACCCGTGCCTTTCGCCCAATAGAGATGGGACTTGTCGTCGCTTCGACCACCCGTTTGTCCAACGCCCCGCTGATCCGTACCCTCGTTGTGTCCCGTCTGATGCGTGAATATCGCCAGGCAATTGAGCAACAGAAGCACCGCTCCCACCTCGATCGTCGTACGTCTCAACAGCAGACCGTCGTCGGTCGTCGGTGGTGTGCTCTCGAGCAATTGTTTCAACACTTGAAACGGCAATGTCGGAAGTGACGAGGCGATCGGCGAGCTCAGAATGTCACCACCCTCACCGTCGTCCGTAACACCGAGCGCGAGACGCAACAGACACTGCGCCTGCTTACGATCGCCCAACAAGACCTCCGCGTAACCCGGCAAACGAAGAAACAGACCGAACGCCGCCAACGAGTGGAATGGCACGTGGGGCGCCGGTGGCGTCGCACGTGGCGAATTCGATATACCAGCCTCCACGAGATCGACGTACGTGTCGTCACTGACCTCGACCTTTACCCAATCGGCGTCGGGCTGCTCGGGCGACGGGGATTTCTCCATGAGAGGCGTTGGCCTCCCCGATTCCGGATAAACGAGGGGCAGATGCTTCGCCAGTACCGCGAGGCCACCCGCTGCACTGAATACACCGAGGGCACCCTCGATGTGACGATAATTCGACAACTCGCTGTCGTTCAACTTCGGCGCTTCCTCTGAAACCATACATAGAGTGCCGTTTAGGGTTGCGATTTTTACGCGCAATTAACGATGCCGATAGGCAAACCGAGGAGACGGAAGGGCGAACGAAACTCTGCACTATTTGGTTTTGGAAAAAGCGTCCGTGAAAGATTAATTTAAGATTTCTTAGCGTTCAATTTCAATACTAACTCCGCTATCAATATATATCAGGCTAGGAACCGAATTGACCGTCACTTTTTCAGGGAGACTAGTCGCCACGATCTATTGAATTTCCCATTTTTATCCACTTGGCCACGTGCAGTTTTATAACACGACTGGTTCTTCTGTGTTTCGAGTGTCGGGAGCAAGTCCTGTTTAATGTGTGATCTGTGTTGTTTTTCCCGTGAAAACGCGGAAACGCATTTTTTTTGCGTAATAATAAATAAACAATAATTCAGTTCCTCGGTGGACAAAGAAGAATTGTTTTTTTTACCTTTACTATGTTTTTCGTCGTCATTATTAAGTGCTACAAAAACCTCTTTTGCATAAATACCCGATATCATTATTTTTGCACAAATGTCAGCTGTTTGAAGAAAACCTTCTGATTTTCGACAAGAATACGCGCATTTTTCAAACAGCTGAAATTTGTGTAAAAATCATATTGACATTTAAAAAAAAAAAGCTTTGTGCAGCTGCGAAGCTCAGCTTTGAAAATGTTCAATCGTCGTTCAAAAGTATGGAGGAATTGTAGAGTTATTCGAGTTTGAAGGTAAAAAGCAAACTTTCCCTGAGTACAAAATTAGGGAAAGAGCGCTACGTCGTATAAAATTAGTGATAAGAATGGAAAGTAATGGATGGCCGAATATTTATTTGAGAGAGGAAATAAGAGGAATCTAGGGCAGAAAGCTAAACGGACAGAAGCAAAACAACGTTAACATTGATAATTGATAATTTTTTCATATTTTTAAAGTGTGCTTCAAAAGGAAAAAAATTATATAGTGACATTTGTCGATATCTCGATTAGTTCAGGAGTTATCAGCGTTTAAGGGGCTATACCAGTGTGAAAAGCTTCAGACTCTCAGCAGGCATTATTTAAGGAAGGGGAGGGTCCATTGTATGGGCCAGGTACAGCTGATTAGCAGTTTTTATGGTAAATATCATTTTATCTTGCAAAAATCGATAGTTAAATCTTAAAACGCGTTTTTCTCGAAATGAGATTCTTCAAATTTGCTGACATTGTAACTTAAAGAGCAATTATGCGACTGACTTGAAATTTGAACTGGGTACTCTTGAATATATTTACTCTACAATGACGTAGGATATTTTCGATTAGATGAAAATTGACGATTTCGCATTGAAAAAAATGACCATTTTATAGGCAAGAAAACATACTTTTTTTTTCATAACTACGCCATTTTGTTCGATTTTGATATTTTTCGAAAATCCTACGTCATTGTGCAGGAAATACCTTCCAGTTTAACGACATTTTTTTTCTTTTTCGGTTTCAGCTACTCAATCGGCCGGAATCATGTCAGCAGTGGAGGAACTTTTTTTTTAATGAATCAGAGCTGTGTGCGGTCGTGGGGATGACAAGATGGTCTTTGAGGATTCGGCTTCGATCCGGCCAGTGAAGGTTATTCCAAAGTCACCAATGGAAATAGAGGATGTTTTGCTTTGGCTTGAAAATAGAGGACTTTTTTTTTGGCTCCTCCGAAGGCAGCGCATAAGTCGCTGGTGTAACTCCTCAAACGTTTCTAAAACTTCCGAAATCGACGTTTTTTGCAAAAATTATAACTCCTAAAAGAGGAAAGATCAAAATCTAAAAATAGATGTGGATATTTCTTTCATGGTGTACAACTTTTAAAAAAAATCAGGAAAACCAAAAATGGTCGTGGTCACAGGCTAGGTGAATAGGCGTGAAATGTCCCATACGTATAGCATATCAGGTCGCAAAAACCGCAGCGCTACTTATTTTTAACAATTTTATGAAAATCACGATACGGATTTCGGACGTCCGTACCGTAGTCTCCACGGTGCAAAGCGCTCTTTCTCATCGGCATTGAGAGAAGAGAACAGAAAGAGCCTCGCCGTCCGGTACTCACCCTTTGAGTCTTTGTTGTGTTCCTTCAGTGTGAGATGAAGAATAGGATCGGAGAGAGACGCTCCGTTGTCCTCGGCAATGGCGAGCAATTGGGCGATCGTCAGTTGCGGCGGTAGAGGCAGATTGGGCGGTGACGAATGCGTCAAATACTGCTGATTTCCGGAATTGCCCGAATTCGGTTGTGCGCTATTGGGACTTTTCGATGTGCTCGGGGTTGCGTCTACGACGAAAGGAGAATACCGAGATTTGAATAAATGTTGTACGATTGCGATGGGACATCCACGTCGATGGGCAACCGAGCACTCGCGAACAATCGCTCATTCGTAATATGTTCTATAAAGTAAACGATAAGTCGTGAAGAGAGGGGGGTGGGAGGGGGACTACGTTCGCGCAAAATGATCGCCACGGGCCAAGTGACGTCGGGCGTCGATTGCGCGTACACGAAAACATAACACGCACGCACACATTAAAACTTGTTATCAAATTCGAGAAACAATATATTGATGGGACTTGATTGTTGTTGTTTTGTTTTTTGCCGTACCCAAATTCAAACGGGCTTTTCTTAATGTTGGCCCTCGAGCCTGTGATCTATTCGAGGCTTCCTTAGCGCGTTTATCCTTGGCCGTATTTCCTGCAGCAACGCTGAGCGTGTCGGCCATCAGTGCGGTCCCCGTTTCCCAAGCGTCTCGTCGGCCACTCGGTGTGCCACTCGCGCTTGTATCACTCCCCTTACCGGAATTAGACAGTCGCAAAAGGAGCCAAGTACCTGTATATTACCATACGCACGGAGGGTAATCTTTGTGTTAACTGTCATTGATCATCAACTCCCCTGCCAGATCGCCGCAAATCCACGACTACTTCGTCCCACAGGATTCGCGATCAGCGAGCCTGCCTCTCTCTCTCTCTCACTCTCTATCTCTCTCTCGCCATCTCTCTTTCCGCAATCATACTGCGCAATCCTCATGCCAAACGTCAAAAGCCGACTGCCCAACTTTTGCAGCACGCGTACTTTCTCGCATTTTTTCAAACTCTGCGATCGCAAAGACCCTACGCGCAGCGAATGGGCTCGATAAATTATTTTTCACAACCATTGGCCGACCATATTTCCAATACTCCTCCAATGTGTTCTTTCCTCGTGATTTTTCTTAAATTCTAGCTCACTTCAAGCGACGTACGTGCTTCAGACACAGGGATCGATACTTGGAATGAAATTGGAACGTGCGACAGGAATGCGTCGAACGAAGTGATTAATCACAGTGATCGTATCGCTAATTGTGCAGTTTGATTATTACGAATTTGTTATATACGTGTGTGGTTACGTAGTTTTATTTCCAATGATCTTTCGTTTCGTTTTGCAAACTTTTACGATCCCGTTCCTTCCACTTTTGACGCCACAATTGTCACTGCGGTGTCTCAAGTTCCAGATAAATCCACCAGAGTGTTGTCTACAGCCACTCGTTTCCTAACGCACGACCTTATCGCAATTGCACGAGAACACTAGGCTATATTTTTACTGCCTTTCAGTTTTGTTTTGCCACGAGAAACTCGGTAAAAATGGCTCTCGGTCAATATTTGTCTGTCGATACGAGATTTATTTTCTTTTGTTTTTGGAACGCAATCGTTTGTGCAGATCGTACGAAGATTGGCAAATAAAAAAACGAATACAATGTAACCGTCGATTAGAAAGAAATAATCGAACGAGCCCATCTCAATCTGCGCGAATTGCGACTGTACTTTTCCATTTCGTTGTCATCGCTAAAGAGGCGAACTCACCGGAAACCTGTTGCAGCACATCGGCCACCGTTGATTGGGTCGACATGTAGAGCAGGTGGTGATAATGGCCGTGAGGATCAGCAGGATGCGGTGGCATCGAGGGTGTATTGTGGCTGAGCGTACTGTTCGCCGCTGTCATCGGAGTCTCAGATGTCACGGAAACCAATACCTTTTCTCCCTCCAGCAATAATTGCAAGATCAATCGTCTCGTGAATCCCGATATTCCGTGGAGATACCTAACGTCTTTGTTGAAAGAGAGAAGTTTTTCAAAAAACGCTTATTGCTTGCGCGGCAAACAAAGGAGTGACGAAACGAACGAGAACAAATGGTACGTGAAATCGGGCCCGATCAGACACATCATCGGACCGGCAATAGGGTTTTACATACTTTTTTTAAAAGTGTCTCAATTTGATCCTTTGGGGGTAATAAAATACTAGAATTTTTATTTCTATTTTATGAAATCGATAAGTGACATAAAAATTCTTTTAAATTGTACATTTAAAATTTCCGCGCGAAAACTCGCGAGAACGCTAGCCGCCATGCTGCTTCGGTTCGTGACGTCACTTGCATAGTAAACATCGACGCTGCGCTAATTGCGGATACTCAAATTAAAAAAAAATGAAAATCATTTACAATCCCTCTCATTGGTGTATTGTTCCTAACTGTAAGAATACTAGTGTAAAATCACCGGGAAAGTAGCGGATTAAAATGCCAAGTGATATAAATATGAGGATGACTTGGTTAAAACTGACGAGGAGAGATCCAAAGTCATTGTCCGAAAAAACTCATCTGTACTTTTGTGAAGTACAGACAACTATTTGAGAATTTGCAATTAAGGTAATCCTATCGCTTCACACTAGTCATACCACCGATCATACTTGAGATTTGTACAATTTAGATTTTTAACATATACAACAAAAAAATTGTAATAACGAAATTTCCCATGTGTAAACTGTTCAATGAATGTTCACATTTAATTAGAAAAATGAAAAAATAGTTATTCCAACGATTCGCGCAGTATTTCTAGGTTTCATATTTGGCAATATTGGTTCTATCTACGTCTCTTTTTACTCAACCAGGCGAGTCGATCCGTCAAAACAATGTCAGGTGTAAGAAATATAAAACATTGTATTCGGGCCACGAGTGGTAAAAAGCGTGGAAAATTTGTGTCGGCGAAATATGTCGGTTAAAAATTAAATATGTGTGGAAATTCGAACGAGTGAGATGAGGTTAGGACTACAGTCAGCTGTTGCCTTGCTGTCTCGTCTCTTTATCGTAGCAAGTGCTAATAAAACCAATACCGGAAGTTAAAATTAAACTTGATATTACATACAAATTAAGTGCGTTAAGTATATAAATCTGATTATTTTTAAGAATCTGACGGATTCCCACTATTATATACACTTTTGTAGCGACTGGAAATCCCGTTTTTGTATGTCGTCTCGGAATTGCTTCACAAAAATACGCAATTTTAATATTTATTTTCTCTGTAATTCGGTCGATAAACGACCCTGAAATTTTACCGAAACGATTATTAACATATTTAGTGAAGCTCAAGAAAAAAAATTATGAAAATCCCATGGATTGAAGCCTGGCGATAGGACTACCTTAATGACAAACGAGAATGTATAGTTGTTGACGCTCTCTTTCACAGGTTAGAGAGTAATACGTCTATCGCGTTCTTTGTTTACTATGTCAATGACGTCACGTCGGAATCCATTATGGCGGCTACCGTTTCGCATATTCGTTGAACAGACAAAAAACGCATTTTTTTAAAAACGAATTATAAAATTCATTTTGTGTTTTCATAAATTAAAAACAACATTATTCAATTGCTTATTGCGAAAAGTACCTTATTTATACATTCGTAGTATTTTTCTTGCATAGAGTAGAATGCCCTATTGCCGCCTTCTTTCAAACTTCGAACGCACTGCTCATCAACCAACAGTCATTCTTTTTAGCTCAATCTGCATTTTTGTTACTTCTTCTTTCTCGTTTAGGAATTTTCCTCATTCACCAAGTTGAAGTTACGTTGTGGTAAAAAAAAGCACTATCGCGCACCAAGGATCACATTATTGTAAAGAAATGCTCTTCGAACTTACTGGGCGAAGTTCTTTGCTGCAGTATGACGTTCGTCAAGAGTTCGGACAGCAATTTCTGATTGTTGGGATGGCACCAGCAGCATCTCGAAAGGAATTTGATCATGGCGCTTTCCAGACTGCTATAAGCGACGTTCATTCTGAAACGACCGAGCTTTTAGTATCGGGTACGGGAATAAGTATTGTTGAGAATTGATGGATGGGAGGGGATACCTGAGCGCCGGTACGGATGGATTCTCGATGGGACGATTGCTCAGCAACGAAACGAGGGGCAACCAAAAGTCGCGTCCTTCCTTCCCGAGCCAATCGCGCATTCTTCCCTCTGAGCATATGAGCGACAGGAACTCCAATACTACGGCTATGCTGTCGGGCTCGGTCATGCATAAACCACCTTGAGACGTATAACAAAAGAGAGAGAGAGCTGATGAAATAATCCTTAGTTCAGAGTGCGCAGAAGACGTTCACATTTTCTCAACTAACGTAGAAAATTCTGAAAATATCAAATCTTAACTTTTAACAAAATGAGAACTAAATATGCCGGTGCCCGAATTCGAAACGCTTCGTAAAGCGCCTTTTAATTTCCAACATTGTCGTCCTTTTCAGTCACTATTCACGATTTTCGCGTCCCAGAGGTGGAGCAGCGATATTTCAATATGGCCGTTCAAAGTATAGCCTCAAAGGTAAACAATTACTTCGTTCTTGATTTCCTGCGAGTTTGCTATTGGACTCCATGGTAGATTGTAAAGATGCTATTGCACCGAATAATTTATTTTGCTCTTTTTTTAGCTCTGTCCGCTGTGGATTTAGATTTTTAAGGTTATGAGCGTCACTCATAGGTTCCGAGAAGGCGTGATTCTATTTTTCAGAGCATACTTTCTACGAGGGACTTCGGAAATTATATTTATACATTATATATCACAGAAATAACGTATATTATTACTAGATTTATTAGCTATAAAGATGCAAACTTGGAAAGACAAATCTTGTGGAGTGACTACAAGCTCGCCTTGATAGCCTAAAGAGTGTTATTTTCAGAGCCAACAACCGCTTTTTTTCAGACTTTATCTTTAGGTGGCTTATGGAACGACAATTCACTTTTATTATCCGCCTTGCACCTAGGAGCACAGCAGAATCTATGGCCGGGTTGAAATTCCGAACTTTGAATGTTCCGACGGTTTAAAATTCCGAATTTTAATGTTCCGAAATTCAAGATGGGGCCGGGTTGAAATTCTGAATTTTGAATGGTCTGAGGGCTCAAAATGCCGAAAGAATAGTACCCCGAAAGATCAAAACTCCGATAGAATTTTACACGAAAGACCAAAACTCCGAACATCTTAACTCCGTCAAAATAATTCGGCTATGGAAGTTTTAACAGTTTCAAAATTTTCAATAAATCGACGAATTATTTCAAGAATTTTTCTTTTTTATCAAGATGTGATTTTGCGCCAATTTTGAAATTTGTCTAGACAATATACGTTCTACATAATTTACAGTCAACTGTGTATACTTTCGCTGGCATGATCTTGACATGAGGGCCGGCTTGAAATTGCGAACTTTGAATGCACCGACGGTGTAAAATTCCTCATTTTAATGTTCCGAAATTACAAGGTTCGTCAAGATTATGCCAGCGAAAGTCTAAACAGTTGACTGTAAATCATGTAGAACGTATAACATTGTCTCGACAAATTTCAAAATTGACGTAAAAATCACTTCTTAATAAATTAAAAAATCTTGAAATAATTCGTCGATTTATTGAAAATTTTGAAACTTTTAAAACTTCCATAGCCGAATGATTTTGACGGTGTTCAGATTTTCGGAGTTTTGGTCTTTCGTGTAAAATTCTTTCGGAGTTTTGGTCTTTCGTGTAAAATTCTTTCGGAGTTTCGATCTTTCGGGATAGTATATTTTCGGAGTTTTCAGCGTTCTGATCATTCAAAGTTCGGAATTTCAACCCGGCCCCCAGAATCTCCAGTAATTTGTCCTTTTTTAAATGTTGTCCATCGTTATCAATGTATTTTGACCAAGTTTACTATACCAGTAGAGCTTCTGCCTCAGTCCTCGCGAGGCGCCAAGACTTTTGGGCTTCGCGAATAAATTGTAGTAAATTCTGTCTCAAGAGGCATTCGCGGAAGGACCACCTCAATGCAATTTACAACCAACCATTCAAGCACGAAAGTTCGATATTGCGAAAAAATATAATTCATTACCCGTATTGTTGCGTGTGTGATTAGCTGCTTCCCCGGCCTTGTCACTGTCGGTCATACTGGTATTGGAGGTGCTAGGTATTCTGTCATCGTCCAGCGCCGTACCACCGTACTGTTTCGATTTCTCGAGTTCGCAGAATTCTGCCGCGAAATTCAACAAAAGCCATTTGTACTTCTGGTTCGCATCATAAGAAATCGTCGATATTAATTCTCGTTGCGAGTTTCGCAAGATTTCTTACCCGTGATCGTTGCGGATAGCATACTGGGCAAGCCCGAGTCGATGAGTTGTTGAATACCAGTGGGCGATTTGGCGGCGGCGGCTACGGTGAGCAACTGGCCCTCGGTGAGTTCCAATCTCTTGTGTTCGGGTAGTACGAGACGGCAGTACCACTCCTCGGCGTCAGTCTCGCTCTTTCGATCGTCCGTCTGTCCCTCGCTGTCCTTGCGGTCGTCGGATATCGAGGCGGAACGATCGGTCGCCAAATTTGGCACCAATATTCGTACTTTTTGCAACAGCAACGGGAACAACGCGGGTCTTACGTAACAGAGCGAGCAGAGAGCGGCGTCGATGGCGAGTTTCAACGCGCTGTGCATTCTCAGCGTCAGAGTCCACTCGTAAAGAGAGCTGTTGGAAAGAGTGAAACGTTACGACGTTAGAGGGACAATGATTTCAAGGAGACAGGATTTATCCGTGAGGCATTCATAGAGTTCTCACTTGAACAGCTCGTCGGGCAGCAGAGACTCCAAATTGTACGACAATTCTCGATGCTCGTGAGCCTTCCATACAATCGAAGCGACGCAATGAACGTAAACGGCCGGCGGACAAACGACGTTGGGGGTGTTCGATGGTCGGGTCAGGGCGCTCTCGGCCGATGTTCGAAGCCACGAGAGCACCGCCGAGACGCGAGCCTCGGTGTTTGAATCTTGTGCCAAGCACAATTGTTGCAAAAGCTCCACGACCAGCTGGGCCGTCGATGATTTTCGGCTCGTCGACGTGCCTGAACAGTTCACCGGGACAACGACGAGACCGTTAGTTTTTCAGGGCGCAGAAAAAGTGTCGCGTAAGACGAGAACAGAATCGCCCCAGTACGATGAGACTAACGCGTCTTAAAAGATCGTCAGTGTAAAATTTTCCAAAAATCTTTTTTTTGTTGCATTATCCGATATTATCGACGGTTATAAACATTCTGTTCAATTTTTGGGGCGAAATTCAAAAAATGTCGATCGGTACAGCCTTTCTTAGAGAAAGTGATTCGAGCAACGGAGACCTGGCTAAACTTGAAACGCGTTTTTCTCGAAATGGCGTTTTTCAAAACGGTGCGCACTCTCAAAGGAAGAGTTTTCAAGCTATTAGTATCAAATTTTGACGCAATATTCTTCACGCCATTCTTCATCTTGCTATGAAAGATTTTTTTTTCAATCTTCATATTTTTTTACGAAAAACTGTTGAACAAATAGGCTAAATTCGATACTTTTTTTCCAAACTGCCGCCATTTTATCAAGTACGATTTTGAAAAAACCTCCATAGCAAGATAGCGGCTTTCATACTGATTAAGGTGGGATATACATTTAAAACGACAAAAATATCGATTTTTTTTCTTTAAACGATAGAAGTATATATGCAGAATATTTTCCCAAAGTTTCAAAGCGAAATTCGAAAAACTTCAAACGTTACAGCCCGTCAACGCTGTGCCTCACCGCTCGGATTCGGAGCGGGCGTGAACGTCAAACGCGTTTTTCTCAAAACTGCATTATCGAAATTGGCGTGCAGGATTACTAAAAAAACTATTAAGTCGATTGAGTTGAAACTTGGTGGAAATATTGATAATGTTGGTACCTTCTTCTCGACGAAAATTGGTTTTTAAAAATTGGAAAAAAAACCTACTTTTTTAATCCACATTTTACAGAAATGTTGCGTGACATGTTGACTTTTTTTTGTAAATGCAAGCCATTTTCTCAAATTTGCATTTTCTTCATTTTAATTACCGTCATATAGGAACTATACATGTTCTAACTGAAAAAATGTTTGAATTTTTTTGCAAATGAAAGACTACGGGAAGCTAGACTGCACGCCGATTCGCAACTCCCGCGGCGACCTTGCTGTAACACTCTGCCACAGCTCCGCCATTTTGATGATGAATTAATTTAAAAAAATTGTTTTGTATACTTAAATATACTATTAAAGTATACCTAATGTTTGATAATTGTAGAATAATTATTTCTTAGTTTGAAAAATCGCTCAATATTGCTTATTTTTTTCCTGTCTGAATGTATATCCCGCCTTAATAATCTTTTTACAAATTTTGTTTCAGATCATATTTACGGCCACATCCGTGTACACCGTGAGGACTCTTTTTTTTCGAAGACATTTTCAACCGTTATAAAAAATGTTTAAAAAAATAGAAATAAACGTTTAAACATTTATTTTTCTGTTCTTCATGAGTGCTTTGATTTGACATTAAAAAATCAGACTGATTAGCGTATTTTTTTCGACCCGTTGCACTGTGATTATCCCTTAATAACTGTAACGGAAATAACTTCGACATAGCGTTATTCGACGAAATAACTTCCCACAATAAAAAAGGCATTAGGCTATTTGGTTTTTTTTCCTGCTAAAAAGTTATTCCGAGCAGACTTGATTCGTCGAATGATTTTTTTTCAAAGTTATTTAAACATCGTACCGGTACTAGCGCAACAAACGTGTCGTTCGTACCGTGAAAGAGCGGAGTGCAACGATTGTTGAGCAGCAAATTGATCAACTGAAGGCCGAGCTCCCGAGAGTGAAGGCCCAATTGTAGAAGCACTCGCTCGAGATCGGGCGTGTACAAGGATCGTGGACGAAGAAGCAAGAGACTGCAACAAGCCTCGATGAGGCCTTCGACCCCAGCAGCCGAGGTGAGAACGTCGTGAGCGAGGTTGCTCGACAGATTGCTCACCGACAAACACTGGTGTACCAGTCTCAACCAGCCAAAACTGAAACGAAAAATAGCGCATCATTCGACGAATCGATCAAATTTACTAACATCGCAACAAATTCGTCCATTCAAGATATTGCGGAACACAGTGAAATCGCCCGCTCTCGCTCTCCCGTACCTCGTCTTGGTCAGTTGTTCCTCGGCTATTGTCTCGTTGTGCGATTTTATCTCGCCGAAGGCGGTAGTCCCGAGTATCTTTATCTGGCTCAGGCTGATATTCGTGCAATCGCGCGGCTTGTAGAGACGCACGAGCACCGAAGTCGCGACTTCCGGTTGCGAGAGCGTCAGATGAATCGCCGTGAGGCCGGCCGTCGGCATCGGTGGACACACGGGCGTAAGATCGGAATTGCCTTCGCGCGAAATTTCCAACGCTACGGCCGACGGACAAGCTGTGCAAATATTTTTTCATTTCAATTATTCAACGGGCTAATACATATTTATATTTGATATTCGAGGGAGGCTCGACAATGGGAAAGGCAACGCAAGGCTCGGGGCAGGTGGCGCCACCAAAGCACGTCCCAATCGTTTCAAGCTCACGTCACGTCCCCGAAAGTGAATTATTATACATATGTTCTGAAAATATAATATTTGTACATAAAATTGTTTAATTTTTCGTGAGTTCGAAATTTTCTTGTGCTTCCGTTATTAAAGCGGACTTTTTATTGCAGAGTTTATTTGTTATTGTGTGCAGAGAAGAGAGATATCTCTACTGTGTACAATGCGTACTCAAAATACATTTGATCACTAAAGAGTCGAAGAATTGAAATCCATTCTCAGATGCAGAGGGGCCAAGGTAACGGGGAAAAAAAGGCCAAAGCTATTGTCCACTGTTTGCGCCTGGCATCATTCTTAGGACAAAAATGTGTTCCTTCAGCAGTAAATCCTACGCAGAATACTAAACCACATTAAAAAAACAGCTATCTACCCGTAAATAATTAGAGAAATCGTAAATAAATAAATAAGTTTGACCGTCTGGTTGAAAACAAACGCCATCGTTCGCTCGGAACGTGCTATGCTAGCGCCACTAGTAACGAAAAGTGGCAGTTGTCCTTCCCATTGAAACAATTCGATAACAAGAATTGTAGCCCTTTATACGTCGGAGCGAAACATATGATTCGTGGCAACTGGTCTCTCCGAATTTCAGCGTACTTGAAATAAAAATTGTACTGTCACTGGGCAATGAGAAGTTAAGGGGCGAGTTCACTTTGAAAATGTCAAAAAATCGAAAGCAATTAAGACTTGAAGAAATCGACGATGATGAGCAATCAGAAGGGATTTTCTACGGTGCAGAAATTGCCGATTGAGTTTAGGTAAGTTTTTCATAGTATAAACTTCAAACGCGGTTTTCGCGAAACAACGTTTTCAAAATCTAGCTCCATCGTATCTCTAAAACTAATAAACCGATTCTCTTGAAATTTGAACCACAGATTGTAAACATGATTCGCAACAAGATGACCCTCGATGGTTTTAAAATTTTTATTTTTACTATTTTTTTGCGAAAAACAGCGAAAAAACGGGTTTTTTCAACTTTTTTCGTTTTTCATCTGCCATTTTTTATTTCTTGATAAAACTTTATATCCGAGGATCATTTTGTAGCTGGTGTCATACTGAATCTAATGGACTTTGATTTTTTTGTTTCAGGCAAACCGTTTCCGATTTGTGATGGAGCTACCTAGCCCACCTATTTCTGAGGCGTTACGTTAAACTATAGTTTTTGTACTTAAAAATAAATAAAAATTAATTTTTTTTTTTTTGAAATGTATTTCAAGACTTTATTTATCAAGCCCAACAACTTTTATATTCATATCTTTGATAAAATCCTCAATTTTTTTGTTTGAAAATATCCTTTTTTCGTGGCTCCAATGTGGACTGGCCCCTTAACATCGAGTACAATCGACCCCGTTTGAGACGAAATGAACACAATTCTATTGGCAAAGAAAACTTTGAAAAGTTTGGTTTTTTTTCTAAAAAAAAACGTCTAATTCAATTAATTAAAATTTACAATTATCTTCCGGATATAAGGTTTTGAATTTAAAAAACCAGACGAAGTTGCCACTGAGGGCTCTTTTTTCTGAGCCGATAGAGAATTGACATAAGCCTAGTTTTGACACCTGGACCATTCTGCCCAATAACTGAGGAAGAATTCCGAAAACCATTACAACATGTGTTAGTGCATATTATGGCCAAAATTGACACTGTGTGTGTGTGTGTGTGTGTGTGTGTGTGTGTGTGTGTGTGTGTGTGTGTGTGTGTTTGTGTGTGTGCGTGCGTGCGTGCGTGCGTGCGTGCGTGCCTGCGTGCGTGCGTGTGTGTGTGTGTGTGTGTGTGTGTGTGTGTGTGTGTGTGTGTGTGTTTGTGTGCGTGCGTGCGTGCGTGCGTGTGTGTGTGTCGCTCACTAACACAGTGTATATTATATACGTATATAATATACACTGCTGCTGCCGTGACGCAAAGCACTACTGTGAGAGAAGCTCCGAATCGAAAATTCTCGTTATGCATTATTTCGCCTCAAGAAAGCACAATGTTTCCCATTATCGCGAGGAAAAAAAACTCGACTCTGCTTCGTGTACCCAATGTTCGATGATTAACAGAAATTACGTACTGGCGAGCGAGGACAAGTGCGGCTGTAGTTCGACCTCTTTCAGCAATATCGCGCACGGCAAAGTGATGGTTAAATCGACCCAGAATTCACCAGGGAAGAATTGATACGACCATGCCGCGGTTCTCGCCCGTCTATGGGGAGCCGAGCTCTGCACAAGAACGTCAGCGGGTTCGACCATCGGTTTCACCCACGAGACTGTCCCAAGAGGCGCAAAATTCAACAAATTGTCTTTTCCCGATTCCAGACTGTTGATCGTTTTTTTGCCGCTCGAAGATGCATTCGCGGCGAGATTGGGCGCGTTCGAGAGATGTTGCATCACCAGGGCTATAACACCCGGCGACGACAATCCGCTGCTCATGCTTCCGTTGTTGACGAGATTCTCGCAGAGAACCTTCACACCACCCATCGCCGTGAAAATCCCCACGGATTCCTCGTTGTCGAGAACTTTGAGAATGTACCAGAGCAACGGTTCCGACAATTGCATAATGCCCATTTGACGATCCGGATCACTCTGGCCACATGCTGAATAAAAGTACGAGGCGTTTGAACTTTTATTTTTCTTTGTACGTTTCTATGGCGAGAATCGTGCAAATTCTTCCAACGGCGAATCATTGGTGATGTAGAAACGAAATGGTATACTTACACGAAGCGAGATATCGGTAGAGCGGATTCAAGACGAGTTGCGGTCTCGTAGCTTTCTTCATCAGGGTAGAAAGAAGCTCGAATGTTGCATCAGGAATAGAAGCGGGGTCACGGAGCTCCGGCTCGTCGCCGTCGAAGAGCATCGTGAAGCAGAAACCCGCGCTGTATCCCAGCGCTCCGAGCAGTCTCATCATCGTAGGCTCATGCTGCAAAACTGAAATAAAGATCGTCGGGGAATTCTCAAAGATTTTTTTGATCAACGAATTTTTTCATCGCGTATGGGATAAACATTGTTTTGGCAAAAAAATTAATACTTAGGTGCAAAAGGAATGTAAAGAGGAAATAGTAACATGAGAAAATAGCAGCTGGAAAGAAACAAAGCTGACTTCGAGAATCGTTTCAACTTTCCCGTCAGCGCTTGACAGGGTTAACCGACCAGTGAATGGACGAGGGCCAGTGAATGGACGGAAGCTGATTTATATCAAAAACGAGCTTTCCTCTTGAAATGTCTCATTACGGAACACGTAGAATTGTATTGAAGAGCATTAAGGGGTTACCCCCACTTGTGATTTTGAAAAAATCGATTTTTTTTATTGCATTTTTTTGAAGTATAAGTATCTGAGAATATGTCCTGAAAATTTCAAGTCGATCCGAACAAAATTGACTGAGATATGAGCGTTGAAAGAGAAGAATCCGTTCTTCCTGTAAACTGAAATTGAAACTTTAAACGCGTTTTTCTCAAAATGGCATTTCTGAAGTCGGTGACCAAGATTACTCGAACACTAATGAACCGATCTTCTTGAAATATTGCAGGGCTTATTTAATACATAAAAATGTAATCTTTAATCGTTTGATTTTTTTTCGTTAAAATCGAACCATTAACTTTGACTGTCCGCCATTTTGTGAAAAATAAATATTTTTTAAAATCCTTCGATTAAAGACTAGTTTATACTTATATTTGACTAAATCCATCCGCATTTTTTTTCAGATGAACAACTTCGCCGCAATGTTGGTCACCGCAAAGCGTGTATATAAAAACATTATTTCATTGACGGCCATTCGCCACTAAACAATGTAATATTTTTCAATAAAAAAATTACTGAAAGTTCTTCAAGATGTGTTCTTTAAAGTGGTATATTGATCGGTTAAAAAAGTTTTGTAGTTTTCTTTTAAAAAATTCATGAAAAAGGCCTTTTTTTGCGCTACAAGTGGGGGTAAAGCCTTAAGGTAGACCGAACACGCGCTCTTGATTTCTGTAGATTTTGTTCAAATTTTAACCATACATTGTTCATATCATTATGCATGTTTGAGTGGAATTTCAGAACAGTCGACTATTTAGATTAGGAGATAATGGGTTTTAAAATTGAAACTTTTAACACTGCAGGGGTCTGCATTGAAATTTAGAAAGAATCATTTTCCGTAAAAAAGATTTGTCCCCTATAATAAGAAGACATATGGCAACGTCGCATAGTTCCACGTATCCAATGACGTAAGTTTGCACGGCATATTTAAGGGGCTATAGCAGTGTGACACTGAAAAAATCGTTTTTTTTTTTGCCTTTTTCGACAGTTTATACTTTCAAGAATATCCTGTAAAAATTTCAGGGCCGTATCTCTAATCATTTTATCTTGCAAAAATCGATAGTTAAATCTTTAAACGCGTTTTTCTGGAAATGAGATTTTTTAAATTTGCTGGCATTGTAACTCAAAGAGCAATTTTCCGATTGACTTGAAATTTGAACTGAGTACTCTTGAATATATTTACTCTACAATGACGTAGGATATTTATGATTGGATGAAAATTGACGATTTAGCATTAAAAAAACGACCATTTTATAGGCAAAAAACAGACCTTTTTTCATAACTACGCCATTTTGTTAGATTTTAAAATATTACGAAAATCCTACGTCATTGTACAGGAAATACCTTCCAGTTTAACGACATTTTTTTGCTTTTTCGGTTTTAGCTACTCAATCGGCCGGAATCATTTCAGCAGCGGAGGAACTTTTTTTTGGCACTTCCGAAGGCAGCGCATAAGTCGCTTGGATCTCAATATTCTTCTATGAAAAAATTATATAATATAGGTCAAATATAGCCAAATATATTCTTAAATTTCCGAAACATTTAATTCAGTACTTTTCTTTCGAAAAATTCCCGAAAATCACCCAAGTTTCCAGCGTTCACACTGGTATATCCCCTTAAAATAATACTGCGACACAAATTTTTATTTGGAAGTAATTTTCAATCGAGCAAAGTTTTTAATTAGTTATAAATCAACCAACACTTTTATTTGTTAATGAAGATAACACAAACAATGTAAAATATCAATATTCATAACGCAAATATTTTTTTATGATAAAAGTTTTTAACTTTAGGAACACGATGACTATTATTTTTTCTCGAAATATTCAACAATACTGTTCTGCGGCGTTGCCATATGTCTTCTTATCATAGGGGACAAATATTTTTTACGGAGAATTATTCTGTCATTACTAAACGTTTTTAGCAAAAGTGAATAGTAAATGCAATCCAACATTTTTTCACTCTTTCCCTAACTAGTTTGCTATCTAAACATAATTTGTTTTCAAAATATATAAACACAATAGAATGGTACAATGAACTATGTGATTTAACTTTCGATCAATGCAGACCCCGCAGTGTTAAAAGTCGAAATTTGAAAACTCATTACCTCCCAATTTAAATAGTCGATTGCTTTGAAATTTCACTCAAACATGGATAATGATATGAACAATGTCTGGTTAAAATTCAAAACAAATCTATAGAAATCAAGTGCGCGCGCTCGTTGTACCTAAAATACTGAGTTTCAAGTAAATCTGACAAGATATTTCTTTTACTTGTAATACCCATTTACTCTGTAACATTTTCATTTTACAGTCCATCTGAATCCTACAGTGTCGTTATTAGTCGTTAACCATTACTGGTTGGTTTACCCTACGCGAAATGACGAACATTCGTCAGCGATGATTTTTTTATCTACATACACAGAGATATTAAAATTTTGCAAAACTCTGGTTCGTTTAAATTTTTCAATTCATTCAACAGAAGCATTGTGCGAAACGTTAGTTTTTCGGGGGTTTGTTTAAGAGTGGTCATTTCGTTCGACGGGAATATTTTGGGAAAAGTGAATTTGAGTTTTGCATTTAATTTAACGGAAGTATTTTGCAAACCTTGATTTAAAAAATGCTTGCATTTAATTTAACAAGAGTACCTTTGGAGAGTATTCAAAGTTCAATTTTGCGCCTATGGAAAAGCCGTTGATGAATTGATTGTAGAATATGGCAAGATTCTCAAGTTCTTCTGTTTTCAAAAACTTCGAAACACACGAGTTTATTCGCGTCTGGTTGGGTTTATGTGGGTTTCTTCTTCGTTGAATATTTCAAGGTAAAATGACACGATAGCTCGGATAATTGGAGATTTTCGTTACCCGTATCGGCGACGCAAGGATAGCGCGGTCGTGGCGCCGTCGTCTGTTGTTGCCTCATAGAGGTCTGTTGCTCGGCAACTTTGCTCTCGTCGGTCTGTGAAATATTCAGTTTGGCTTGATCGTCGCTGCTCGTGCCGGGTCGTTGACAAGCCTCGCCGAGCTCCATGTCGACGATACTATCGCCGGAAGGTGGTAATCGCGCCTGTATGCAAAAACCGCATTACCGACCTCATCGTGACGGGAATTTAAACAAAATGCACATTTGAATGAACAATCGCGCATCCTTATTATCGTTCTTACGAATACAATTGACGTGTACAAAAGGGCGAGAGTACGTAGAGAAAAGAAGCGAATAACGCAATAAGTTACAGTTGGAGCACTCACATTTGCCAAGGGTGTTTGAACGAGCCTGCAAACCAGCTTTATGAGAGCAACAACCAGAGTTTCCCAGGAAGTAGGCCGGCCTTGTTTCGATCCTCCGCCAAGAACGCAGGAAAATAAGCCGCCGAAGTTACCCGTTTGATTCGAAGAGTCGGCAATACCGCCGCACTCTGCACCTACTGATTGATGATAAATTCATTTGAAAAAAAAAAAAAAAAAGAATATCCAATTTTGACATTTCTATCGTACGGGCGCTTTCTGTCTTTTACAATCCCATCCCTTTCAATTTGAACGGGCTACATCTTTCTAGGAAGGTAAAAAAAAATAGCATTTTCGAAAAATATTTTCATTCGATAATATCACCTTTTCCCTGAAAATTTCGTTCCCTGAAATTTTGTTCCCTGAAATTTCGTTCCCTGAAGTTTCGTTCCCTGAAATTTCGTTCCTTGAAAATTCCCTGAACATTTCGTTAAAATATTCCTAAAATTGAATGAGCTGCAGCTTTTAACACTCGACCAGCGGAAGCAGCACCATACTCCAAACTTTGAACGCGCTTTTCTCGAAACGCTGTTTTCGAAGTCGGTGGACATGATATCTCGAGAACCACTTGATGGGTTGTTTCCAAATTCACAGGAGATACGATAAAAAAACATTTAAAGGTTGTTGACGATCTCACTTTTTTTTTAATCGACCTTCATTTTTAAATACTCAGGTAAAAACGACGACATTCTTCATAGATTTTACAAGATGTTGAGGAATCATTCATAGATTTTATATGCTCGAGTTTCAATACGTCACCACGTTGTTAAGAAAAATGATTTTACAAATAGACGATCGTCAGCGACTTCTATTTGTTGTTAACTTAAACAACCGGTTTAATTTTTAGATTTCAGATGGACCGTATAAGCTGGAGTGTCCACCACCACTCCGTTATCTACGGGCGGCCATATTTTTGTTGGTTTCCTCTACGTTCTGGTGATTTTTTTAAAAGCTCTCAATATATGCCCCTTTGTGTTTAAAAAAAATGTGCTTCTATTTCACCAACCGTTTCCGAGAGAAAAAATCGCAACATGGCAATTTTTTCGGGCCTCTAGGTAGATGTAGCCCCTTGACCTGCGCTCGTCACTTCTCTATTTCCAATTCCCGAGAGACAGGGTGCTGACCACAGCCATCCGTTTTCCAATGCACCACTGTATCACATTTGTACGAGGGCGCAGGGAAAACTGACAAGGAACATCACTTAAGCGCCCTCCGTCGATTTTGTTGAAACTCATGTATGTGATAAAGCATTGAAAACTATCAGACACGTAATTTTTTATCTGCGGAAAAACAGTTTTAAGGGGGAAACCACCCCTCAAAGAAAGGCGTTTCGGGGGATGGTTTTAAAGTTTCACTCACAAGCAGTCCACCTATCTGAATGAAACAAAAACCAAAATTTTTCTAATGGACAGTGATGAAATATCCACTACAGAATTGAAAAAAAATTCCCCTTAAAAACGTTCTTACGCAGATGAAAAAAGAAAATACGTTTCTATTAGGAATTAAGTTCCTATTAGTTCCTATTAAGTGATGTTCCTTGCGAGTGTTGTATCGATGAGCCGATTATTCAGAGAATTGCCGGGCAAACGTGCCCGAATTATGCCTCACCTCTTGCCCCGCGAATGTATGTAGAGACCAATACACCGACGCACTCGGATATGCTCATCGCGGTGCCGAGATCGGTATTCGTGAAGCTCAGACTGATGAGCGAGGTGATGAGAATACACTGGGCATCCAAGGGACCGCGTCTCGCTACGAGCGCGCCGCCCGGTTGTACCAGCTGATAAACGACCCACAGGAGAAGCTTCTTCAGGGCGTTGCCGAGTGAACTTCCCGGCAATATGACGTCGCAACGCGTCTCCAGTCGCACGAGAAAGTCCTGAAGCGCCAGAGCTACTCGCGGACCGGCCTATTTTGTTCCCCAAACGGAAGTGTCAGTGTCGTATTCAATCTAATTCGCAAGCAAGCTTAAGAATAATTGTAAGCCAACTACGTCTATCCGAAATATGCTTTAGAACGGACGCCACAATGAGAACGTTGCTTCTATCAATGCTCGCGGTCGAAAAAATAATTGCTTCTTTCTATTCGCGTTGGGCGTTTTACCGGTGTTTGTTAAAGAAGTTCAGTCAAGTGAACCGATTTTCCGGGATACACACTAGCGGATTTGCAGGCAAACAGTGGCCAATAAAAATCCCGCTAATTCAAGATTCTTTATGAGAAGCCACGCGGAACTTTTGGTGAACATATCTACGTTCGAGGGGTTAAGGCGGGATATACATTTACAACGATCAAAAAATCGATTTTTTTTTCTTCAAACGATAGAACTATATATGTAGAATATTTTCCTAAAGAGTCAAAGCGAAATTTGAAAAACTTCAAACGTTACAGTTCGTTAACGCTCTGCCTCACCGCTCGGATTCGCAGCGGCCGTGAACTTCAAACGCGTTTTTCTCAAAACTGCATTATCGAAATTGGCGTACGGGATTACTCAAAAACTATTAAGCCGATTGAATTGAAACTTGGTAGAAATATTCATAATGTTGGTACCTTCTATTTGACGAGAATTGTTTTTGAAAAATTGAAAAAAAAACAAATATTTTTTTCAATCCCCATTTTACAGAAATGTGGCGTGAAATGTTGATATTTTTTTGTAAATGCGTGCCATTTTCTTAAATTTGCATTTTTTTCATTTTAATTACCGTCACATAGCAACTATACATGTTCTAACAGAAAATACGTTTGAACTTTTTTGCAAATCAAAATCTACGGGAAGCTAGACTGCACGCCGATTCGCAACTCCTGCGGCGACCTTGCTGTAACACACTCTGCCACATCTCCGTCATTTTGATGATGAATTAATTTAAAAAATTGTTTTGTATGCTTAAGTATACTATTAAAGTATACCTAAAGTTTGTAGATAATATGTATAGATAATATGTTTGTTATAATTGTAGAATAATTATTTCTTAGTTTAAAAAATCCTTCAATATTGCTTATTTTTTTCCTGTCTAAATGTATATCCCGCCTTAAGCTACTGTGACAATAACGATCGATGGTTCGTCGCTCGAGACAACTCAAATTGAAGAGGAACGTCCAACATATGGTGCGGGAATCGCAGGTTGAAGTTTAACTTATGATTATAATGATAGAACTGCTAGTAAAACTTTAACACGTTCTCTGCCATAGTGTAAGTTTAGTCTTGACCGACGTTTTCCCAACATTTTTTGTCATTAGTTATTAACAATAATGATGTAGTTTTTCCTCGAAAAATCGAGAAAAAAAAACTTTAAACCTTTCGATCATTGAAACTCGGTAACGAAAAAAGCTCGGTCAATACCATCTATTTTTTTTATCGTTGTTTTGTTTCAAATAAACAGGGTGGCCAAAACCAAGTACACCGTTGAGCCCCTTACGTTCAAAGTTCCTTCACAAGATTGTTTATAATTTCTTTAACCCTAGAATGGTACACTTATTTTTTGTCTTCTAAAGCCACACTGGGGCACAAATGTACCCCACGCGTTGAACCCGATTATCGGGTTTATAAATAGTGAATAAACTTTTTGAAAGCACATGATTTTCTTCGTCTTTTAACGAGGAAGACGATGGTACCATTAAAAAATGTTCGAAAATTCTATAAGTGTGTCAAAGTTTCATCCGAAGGGAAAAGAACATTTTAAATTGGTAAGTACTTTATGTGTGTGATGAGTACTTTTACAAATTTCGTGAGGCAGGAATGTACCCCAGTGTGCCATTCTAGCGCAAATAATCAATATTTTTTATAAAATTTGCCAGACAACTTTGTTAATGTAAATACAAATAAATGGCCAAACCATTTTTCAATCATCTTACTCATTCCTTCAAAATTTATTTTCCCAAATACCCCTGATTTTCGGATCCAGTAGTCTATCCCCGTAAAAAAACCAGTTTTCCTTAACGTTTATCGATAAAACGCTCGACCCTTCAACAGTCAAAAACGGAAACCTTCGGGTTCAATTCATCTTAGTTAGCTTCCAAGTGTAACATGAATAACATGAGCGTTTGCTTGTGTAACGGCTCAACGGCTCAACTAAAACATACGTCAAAATAATAAAAGAATAGGTACCATACGTTTTATGCACATTTATACATTGCAACTTACCATCATGTACTGTTTATCGCGGGATTCAACGTTCAACCCATTTCCGGACAAGAGACGCAGGAACATAGGGCCTATGTTACGATCTTTGACGACGCAGCTCGCCATACCTCCGAGCAAACCATCCAAGGGCGTGCTTATGCTCGGATCAACGTGATCGCTCGGCAGTGGTTCGTTACTCGCGAGCGTGAGCGTTTGCAGGGCCAGGCACCACGCTCGTAACGATACGCCCGGATGCCTGCACGTCATCCGAATAATTTAGTATTCCAATTAGAACAAAAAAGAAAAAAGAAAAAACGGAAAACCGAGCAACGTGTGAAATGTGACGGTAAAATTTACGCACCATAGCAATGCCGAAATGAGGCCGGAAATAGCTGCTGAACTGAGCGGAATTACGGGCGTCAGAGACGGATCGAATTGAGTCGTGGAGCTCGATTGCTCGAGACTCGCATCCAAGTTCAAGGACAGCCACAATTGTAACACCAGCTCCAAACTCGTGCTCGAATTTTGCTGCGTCACGATAGAAAAGTCGAAAAATAATTAGTTTCCAAGATATCTGTGCGAACGTCGGAAAAACGCGCGTTCGCGAATCCCCACGGCGATCGTAACGAACCTGCAGCAAGAGATCGGTGAATATTTTGTCGAAGCATCGAGTCAGCATGGACAGACTCGACGGTGTGTCCTGGACACTCCACATCTCCTGATTCCTTTCTAACCAGGCAGAGTTTCGCGGAGATGGTTGGGCCGAGCGATTCACATCGGCTGGTATCTTTTATAAAAATGAATAATCGAAGTGAAAAAAAAAATGCAAAAAAAACCGGTAGTTCTTTAGAGAAGTGACTTTTTGACGAATAATTATTACGAGCAAAAATTAATTATATTTGTTTGGGTTTGGGACCCAAACAAACCCAATATAGACGTCGAAATGTTCAAAAATGCTCTATTTTATCACGTGTTTCCGCGACCTTTAAAACTCTATAACTTTATACGAAGGAATGAATTTCAGCTTCCCCCAAGTGATAATATCATCATTTAAGGTAAATGTCCCAATTATTGAACAGGTCCGAATTATTGAACACTATCTTGTATTTTTATTATTTCTCATTCACCTGCATGCATTTACGTATTTATAAAAATTTCATTACATACATGGAACTTTTAGCCATCGAAATGTTGCCTTGTGCAAAGAAAAGCTTTAAATAATAGAGCAAAAATTATTTAATCAGCAGCGGTGACCCGGTTTGACGTTTCGTGGTAAATGCTTATCATTTTTGCTAAGACGCGCCGCTTCATGCGTAAGGGCATAACAAATTCAAAAACTGTCGCATCTCAAAAAGTAAAGACGTTTCAGATTCCTCAGAAAACTTCTTACAAATAACAATTTTTATGAAAATATTTTTTTTAATTATTTGTTAAAAAATACGGTGTTCGATCATTGGGGCATAAAAAATGCAGTGTGTCCCAATTATTGAACACTCGAATTCTCCAAGATGGCGTCATTAAACCCATCAAAATATCGAGACAGTTAACGTGTGACAGATCGTGTGAATCGAATTTATTCAAACAAAAACTGTAATTTCCTGAATAAACTTACCTTTATTCTTTTAATAATAACGCTAAGATCGTCAAATATATTTTTTATTTGTATTTTCGTGAAATAAACATAAAAAGGAAAGTAAAAAGAGAATATAACCTAAATGTAACCTAAAAATACGAATGTACCGTTCAATATTTTTTGCCAAGCTGCGACAAAATCAAACAAAAACAGAACATAAAAACGAGGAAGCTGAAAATAAAAATAAAATAAAGTTCGAGTCGAAAAGCAAAAATAAACCAAATGCGAATGAACCAAAAACCTGTCAAAAGAGACTAAATATATATTTTTGTATTTTTACATGATTAACAAAAGATTATTTAAGTGTTTCATTTTGCTTTTATTTCTTAATATTGTACCCAAAATAATATTTTCAGAACGGAAAAAGAATTCTCGAGAGTGTTCAATAACTGGGACATGCCTGTTCAATATTAGGGACATAGGCACTTCCAGTGTTCAATATCTGGGACATTTGCATGCTTCACATTGTTATTCTTTTTTTTTTTAATTTGAAATCATTTAAAAATAATTTAAAGGGTGATTTTTCGAAAGTAAAAATATCAAAGTATCATTTGAACCTGAAAGCGATGGTTTTTTCTTGATTTTATAATTTTTTCTCACCGAATTCAATCCCCCAGATCCTCAGCTGTTCAATAAATGGGACATTTACCTTATAACCCAATAAATGAGAAAATAGCAAAAAAAATGTCAGGCTCATTTTTTCGGAAGTCACTTATCTAAAGAATTACCAAAAAAACATGTTGATCGTAAATTTGTGACAGTCGGACGGGCTTCAGAGCCGCGCAACTGTTTACAGCGTTACTATACACTTTTGTAAAGATGTATGGAAGTGCTAAACGAAAGTACGACAAGAGTTTCAGTACGTTGCAATTATTTACACTTCAATTATATCGTGAATGATTATGAAATTTTCCAAAAAGTTTCCTTTTTATACGTAAATCAACCGACACACAGTCTGAAACTTGTTGTGCCTTTTTTCGTTATTTGTTTTCTATGATATCAAATTAACGGTGTTATAATTCTTGAACGGGTCCGTGGTCGACCTAAAATATTGCATACACGCTTGGAACGAAGTAATAATACGTCGCATTTGTATTGCCATGGCAAAGACTCCCATACATAGGTAAGAAGATGAATCGAGCTTACTTGTACAGTTGCGTTTATACTGAGCGGCAGATTGTACACTCCGAGGGTGGAGAGTCTTCTTAACGAAATTTCAACCCCTGTCTCGATACCGTACTCGAGTCTCGCGTCGATCGCCAACGAAATACTGCTGAAATATCGAGTAAATCATTAAGCAATTGGAAGTGACAAATAAATTACTATCCAGGGCGTGTCGAACAACGCTTCAAGGGTAACTCAAATTGAAGAAGGTCCAACATATGGTGCAAGAATCTCAGATCGAAAGTAAACTTATTATTGCAACCATGGAACTGCTAGTAAAACTTTGAACACGTTTTTCTCGATCCTATGTTTTTCAAAACGGTGTACACGATTTATCGACATCTAATGAACGGATTGACTTGAAATTTGGTACACGTATTCAGGGTAATAGTAGTTTAGTCTTGATCGACGTTTTCCTTTTTAACATTTTTTTTCATTAGTTATTAACAATGATATCATTTTTCCTAAAAAAATTGGGAAAATATGCAGAATAAATTTTTGATGATTGAAACACGATAACGAAAAAGGTCGGTCGAGTCTTAACCAATATTATCCATTTTGAGAAGAAAAAAAAATTGTATTTTCGTTTCGGATCGACCGGGTGGCCAAAATCAAGTACGCCGTTGAGCCCCTCACGTTCAAAGGTCCTTCACGAGATTGTTGATAACTACATTGATTGTCAATATTATCAAATGAAATTTGGAACACGACTTTGTTAATGTACATACAAATAAATGTCCAAACGATTTTTCAATCGTCTTATTTATTCCTTCAAAATCGATTTTTTTTAATCATCGTGATTTTCGAGTCGTCACAGTAGCCTAACCCCTTAAAGATACTGTAGTTAGATATCAACAAAGCTGGGCGGAAAAACATTAATCGTTAATTAACGAAGTTAACATATTGCTTAACGATTTAACTTTTAAGGGAGACTTTGTCCTTTAAATCTAGCGGGAGATGTTAGCGGCTCAACATGAGCAGCTAGAAGAGGAGGAGGATGCCTCTATGGACCAGGCATTGCCGATTAGCGGTAATTATAAACACATTACAAAACTTTAAACGCGTTTTTCTCGAAAACATGTTTTTAAAAATGGCTGACATTCTCCTGACCGCTGTAATTAACATATCGACCTGAAATTTGGAGAGCATACTCAGAAAATATGTTTTCACGGAATGACGGATCGTTTTTCCGATAGATACATTTTTGCATTTATTATTTCTCTTTTTATGCGAAAAAAACCGCGAAAATTCGATTTTTTTTAAATTGCCGCCATGTTCCGAAATTTGTACTAAACGAAAAACCCATCCGTCATTCCATGACCAAAGGGTCACAGATTGATAATATGCTTTGAATTTGTGTTTCAGATCAACAAAGAGGGGGCAGTGATGTCAGCCGTTTACCTCCCGCGATTTAAGGACCTGTTTTCGCGGAGCTGCAACGGCCGCCATTTTGGTTTTTTTTTTCAAAAAAATTTTTTTTAACGTTCTGTATATCATGAATGAAAGCAAGAAAAAAACCGCACTCAAAAAGCTTTACTCGTTTCCTTTAAAAAAAGTAAAATGTAAACACCTGAAATATGGCACTCCGAGGACAAAGTCTCCCTTAAGTTAAATTCAAAAACTATTAACGGTCTTATTAACTTCCATTAATTTAAGGCGAAGTAGAAGATCTACCACGTGACATATGAGTGCGAGAGAGATAGCTGAAATTTTCGAACACAGATTTCTCAGAGATAAATCATATTAAGGGCAAAAGGAAATCAAGCTCTGCGTCGGGATATTCTCCAGAGACAAAAGCTTCGTTTTTCCTGAAAAATTTGACCATCTCTAAGAAAATTTGGTTGAAAAGTTTGTGAGGTTATGTTGACCTTGTACATGCCCTTAAGTCCGTTACTTCGTCTTCGCGATGCGCACCACGCTCATGTGGCAGGCGGCAAACAAATGAATTGCGCGGCGCAAGTGCGAGTGAGATGAGTAGTTATGCATAGCGTGCGTCCAAGGAGATAATCTATACTGCGTTCAACGAGAGAACGACACACTTCCGAACCTAAATTCGTTCGGTGCGGTCAGATCCCGCCTCTTCTTTACCCTCTCTACTTAGTTTTTTTATTTACCTTCCTTACCTAGCCTACCCTACAAGAACCTATTATACTCTGTATCTACCTACTCCGCTTCCATTTACCCGCGCTTTTAAATAAAAAGTATTTATGTATTAATCTGACTACGAAATCCGAATTTGACTGGTTAAGGGGTTACCCCCACTTGCGATTTTGAAAAAATCGATTTTTTTTATTGCATTTTTTTGAAGTATAAGTATCTGAGAATATGTCCTGAAAATTTCAAGTCGATCCGAACAAAATTGACTGAGATATGAGCGTTGAAAGAGAAGAATCCGTTGTGTAAACGACCGGAAATTGAAACTTTAAACGCGTTTTTCTCAAAATAGCATTTCTGAAGTCGGTGACCAAGATTACTCGAACACTAATGAACCGATCTTCTTGAAATTTTGCAGGCTTATTTAATACATAAAAATGTAGTCTTTAATCGTTCGATTTTTTCGTTAAAATCGAGCCATTAACTTTGACTGTCCGCCATTTTGTGAAAAATGAATATTTTTTAAAATCCTTCGATTAAAGACTAGTTTATACTTATATTTGACTAATCCATCCGCATTTTTTTCAGATGATCCACTTCGCCGCAATGTTGGTCACCGCAAACCGTGTATATAAAAACATTATTTCATTGACGGCCATTTGCCACTAAACAATGTAATATTTTTCAATAAAAAAATTACTGAAAGTTCTTCAAGATGTGTTCTTTAAGATGGTATATTGATCGATTAAAAAAGTTTTGTATTTTTCTTTAAAAAAATTCATGAAAAAGGCCTTTTTTGCGCTACAAGTGGGGGTAACGTTTTGAGTTTAAAAATAAGTGTTAGGTAAAAAAATGAATAAGAATTACCTACAATTTCATATAGATTGTTAACTTTAACGGATAACTTCAACTTGCGTGAAATTTTCAAGAAACTAACGCTTTTACGATTAACGAAGTTAATTTTCGGATTAACTTTGCCCACCTTTGGATATCAACATTATTTCCATATCAGATAGAAAGCTCGGTTCAATCAAAAAAATTAGCGAATGAATCTGTAGTTTGTAATCGAATCTCGTACCCTGAGGTAGCGGCCGTCGGCAACTTTGAAACCGTGCCCTTCTTCAAAGTATTTTTGCCTCGCTCGAGAATGTCATCGAGGAAGTCCTCGAGTTCGCTGTCGTCGGATTCCACTACCGAGGGTAGATTAAAGCCGTTTGATTTGGAGGTCGACGGGGTGGCCTGGGGCGGAACTATACTGTCCTGAGTATCCTCGTCGCCGTCACCTTCGGCGAAACCCTCGTCGTTCCCGAGAGCCGTTGACGCGCCACCACTCGTGCCTGCCATTGCGACGAGATCGTCGTCGCCCATTCGGCCACCTTCGGCACCGAGAGGCTCGAACACCTCCTCGGACTGATTGCCGTCTTGACCCTGGTACGGCCGTGGGAACAGTCGACCACCTGCGAGGAATCGTCAATCATATTTTCGTATCCGAGGATATTCGTCAATTAAATGACGGTCACCCTCCCATTAAACATCTCAATATAGACATTTTTTTGTGATTTCAGTTTAGATGACAAGAAGAATTTTTTCATCTCAAATGCAGTCACGAAAAAAACACCGTCTATCCAAACTTCAACGTAGAAAAAATCACGTATTGATATTAAAATCACATTTATCAACTGATTTTTTGAAATCAGGGTTGTTACGCATTATTGATTCGGAAATTCCCTGACTTTTCCCGGTTTTTCAAATTACCCAGATAAGGGTCAAATAAAGAACACTTTGTTTTTATCAAATATATATTTTTGTAAGTTGAATACCACGAGTTAAGTCTCCTTTCAACCATACCAGTATTTGTAAACGTTGCGAACTATGCGGGAAAAATTATATACGTAGAAATAGCAATGAATAATTTTTGGGAAAAAAACATATCATTTTTAACCAACTTGAAAAAACAACGGAAAGTTTTAATTCGATCCTTCTATTGAAAAATTATATTCAACTGGATAACATCATTTTTTTCAAGATCAAATATACGGAAATGTCAAAAAATGAAATCAAATTTAAAAAACTGACATTCGAAAAATAATTTAAACATTGTAAAGTAAAAAAATACATTAAAAGCAAATACAGAACCTGTTCTTTATTATAAACAGAATTGTTTATGCCAGTGAGAATAAATAAAAAATAAATATAAACACGTATCTGTAATAATAATGATATGGCTGTGTATCAAGAGATCAAATGCAAATGTATAGAGCTTTACAGTAAATTAGTTTTCAGTTTTTCAAATTTTCAACGTTGGGCACTGACATAACTTTTTTTGTACATCATGAAGAATAATATAAATATTAAAAATATAAGAAAATATTTATTTTTATACTGTTTAGTTTTTTTGTCAAGTCGGTTTTATTTTTCGTAATACTTGCAAAGTTTAAATTCTGAGAAAATTCCAGAGTACGTCCAACATTCCCTTACTTTTCCCTGATTATTCCAGGAGGAAAGACATTCCCTGAGTTTTCCCTGTTTTCCATATGCGTAACAACCCTGTGAAATACTTTCTACATTCGCCCCCTCCCTATAGTAGTCGCTATCACGTGTGCTATCAATTTTGAACAAATATATGCACGGAAAAACCCCTCTTTTCGAAACTGTTCGTTCAAGCTTGCCCGAAAATTTACCTAATTAGTTTTCCAACTTGATTGTAGTACACGCGATAATCACACTCGTATATTTGAATAAACTCCTTGGACTTCATATATCGGATAATTCTACGGGTTCTTGGGATGTCAACAATGAACCCCTCATCATTCGCGCCTATTCTTAACCACAAGAGCGAAGTATATTCAAAAATACTGAATATATGTAGTTCAATAATGTGTGCACCAAGCCCAAAAGCTTTTTCCAATAAAAGTTTTTAAAAAGGGCCGGCCATGTACGGCCGTTTTGATAGAATGGTACGATTAAGTAGGTACCTTTAGGCGAAGAAAAAATTTGCCGAATTTCACGATTCTTTTTTAAAAGGAAAGATTTCTTCGCCATTTTTTAGATGTAGGTTATGTTTTATTATATATGATTGTATATGATTTTTTTTTCTTATCAATTTTTAAAAATAGCGGAGATATGACACGATTTTCTAAACTGCATTTTCAAAACTGGCGTGACGTACAGTAAAATCTCTTTTATCCGACCTTCGATTAACCGACGTTCCGCATTATCCGAGTCACCCAACTTATCCCAGTCCTCGGAGAATCTTGGATAAAACGAAAGAATCTGCTATGCCTATGTGTGGAGTAGTCCTATATTGCTACTGTGTTTTGTTTTCCGTATTATCCGAGATTTCACTCATCTCAGACACACTCCCCCCACATTACCTCGAATAAGCACGGTGTTGAAGTTTGCATCGCTGGAATGCAATGCATTTTTTTCTACTCCTTTTCTTTTTATTATTACGTAAAATATTTTCTTGCCAATTTATGTTGTAGATTTTTAATAAGGATCCTAAATTTTGTTTCATTTTTGTAGCCAAAATGCCGAAAAAAATGCTTTGGGAGTATAAAAAAAATTATTTTCGTTACGTTCCAACGATGCAAACTTCAACATCATGGATAAGCGAGGTTCTACGGTATAGCTGAAAATTAATCAACCGACTCTGATGAAATTTGGTATAAATCTTACTAACCTAATTATCTAAAACATGACCCTAAATGTTTTCGAAAATAAAAATAAAAGTATTTCTTGTTGCAAATCGTAGCAATTTATCGGAAAATTTAATTTTTTTGTTTCAAACCGTACCATTTCAACGATTTTCAACATTTCTCACTTTTTCTTGATTCATATTTTGCGTACGAGTGTTAATGAAAGAAAAATCGTCACGACGTCAGACAACATCCGCCGCAGCCCGTCTAGAAGATCGTGCCATACCTCCGTCATTTTTAAAGATTAATAAAAAAAAATACCACGTGACAGCCAACAGTAGTAATGAACATACCCTAAGGCTCAAAAATGGTAAAGAAATCAATTTTTTTTTTAAATCGTGAAAATCGGCAATTTTTTCCTCGCCCAAAGAAACGAGAACCCGTTTATTAATTTTTCTGCTGTGCATTTGAACACAATTTTGGGTTTTGGGACAAGACTCAAATAATCCAGACAATCTTTATAAAATGAACAAGGTCGTTACCTTCCAAAAGATCCTGGAGCAGGCACGCAACCGCGTGTGACGACCATGCGGAATCGGAAATTCCGGTGGCCAGTTTGACTAACCTTACGAGCTGTTCTTCGGTCATAAGCTCGCCCAAGCTAATCGCGGGTCTCGTAGATACAACTAGCCTAGCCACTACCTAAGTGCGCACAGGGTGAAAACAAAAATCAACACGTCATTACTAAACAAAACGAAAAAACGTTTTGTCGGTAGAGAAAAATAGAAAGAATTACGATCGCTTGAGTTTGACGAAAATAATGATAGCGCATTTTTTTATCAACGATAATATGAGAGAGAGAGAGAGAGAGAGAGAGAGAGAGAGAGAGAGAGAGAGAGAGAGAGAGAGAGAGAGAGAAAAGAAGATGTTTCCATGTCTCATTAATAAATTACCTTGCACGCTAACAGAAACATGTCGACGTTCGCCGCGTTGTTCAGTATCAAAGCTACCAAGCCTCGCGCCACCGGTAACACGTGCTGGTGCGACAGATTCGCCATACAATCGACATCAATTTCGAGAGACTCCGGACGGCTGTAAATTGTATCATACGTGATGTGAAAAGAAAAAAATCGAGCGAGATAACTTCATCGATTTCAACCATCCTCAGCAGTTTGTCCAAACCGTGCTTGCAAAAAAATTTGGAACAAATCAAAATAAATACCTCGAGCTGGATTGAGGATGACTGCGATTCCCACGTGGAAGATGCACCTCGTTTCGTCTTATGCTAATTATGTCCTTGAAGTGTTTAGACGTGTGCTGCCTGAGGGTTTTCTTGAAGAATCGTTCTTGGGACTTGAGCGCCGCTTCCAATTTATTTGACAACGTCGAAACCTGCGCAGGCATTGATCCCCAAGCCTGCCAATATCGTAATTACGTTGAGTATAACACGAGCAAATTTTGACACGCCACTTCGTCGTTTTGTCAAAAATAATGCAAAAATTTACGCAATGGATCGGTAAAACTTTGGGTATAAAAAATGTTGATCTGCAACCAATACGCATAAGTTGGAGAGAGGTAGTTTAAAAAAATGGACACACACCTGAGCCTGCGACGACGTTTGGAAGACCTTTTTCGCTTGTTCGAGGTCTTGCAGCTGCTGTTTGTGATGCATCAGTCTCTTCTGCAGCTTTCGACGATAACTGCGGGAAGCAGAGTAACGACTGGCGCTAACGTACTTCCTTTGCATCGCCGATTCGCCCTGGAGAAATTCCCATCGGGACGCTACACCTGAAACGAATAATCGAGAGTTTTGTTGCAGTTTGCCGACCAATAGTACAGTCGAGCTGTATATTGGGATCGGAAAAAAACTAGAAGGCTGGTTTTTTGACTGGTTATTTTGTAGGTGCCGCGGGTGCTAAATCCAAGTTTGCCTAAAAATAGGGGTGTAGGGTTTTTTAGGGGTTGAAGAGGGATGGGAGTGGATTAATGCCAAACTACAACCCCTACGAGGTCGGCGCCGGGAGACAAAATGTTGAGAAAAATCCGGGCTTTATTTTTGTCGACAGCGCCGAAGTCGTGGAAGTTCATTTGGGGGGTGAAATTTTCCAAAATCAGTTTTTATTCGCTAACTCTTTAAGAACAATTGATACAATTTTTGTTAAAATGGCAACGTTGTAGCCCTTGAACAGACGCATCGAGCGAGTATTTGATCATCCCTCTCTGATAATATCTTCACCCTCAAAAAAAAATTGAAACGTTTTTGAAAAATTGTTTATCGAATAACTCAAAAACAACCGATTTTTCGGGGCTGGTTTAAATGTACGAAATGTAGAGAATAATTTTCTCTGTATTTTCGGTTCTATGGACCACCCTTGAATTTTGTTTTTTCCAACCCCTCTCGGGGGTTGAAAATAAAAAATTGAATTGTGAGAAAACTATTGACCGAAAATAAAGAGATACGAGTTTGGCTCTGTGGACAAAAGTGCAGCTGAGGGTTCAGCCTACAAATTGTTCCACAGTGGCGAAGTCGTGCGGTCAATAGTTTTCCCAGAATTTCATTTTTCATTTTCAACCCCCGAGAGGGGTTGGAAAAAGCAAAATTCACGGGTGGTCCATAGAAACGAAAATATAGAGAAAATTATTCTCTACATTTCGTACATTTGAACCATACCCGAAAAATCGATTGTTTTTGATTTATTCAATAAACAATTTTTTTGGGGGTTGAAGATATTATCGGAGAGTGATGATCAAATACTCGATCGACGCGGCTTTTCAAGGGCTACAATTTTCTCATTTGAACAAAAAGTGTACGAATTTTTCCTAAAGAGTTATTGAATTAAAACCGAATTTCAAAATTTTATCCCACTTTTTCACCCCCAAAATGAACTTCCACGACTTCGGCGCTATGGGCAAAACTAAAGCCCGGATTTTTCTGGACATTTCGTCTCACGGCGCCGACCTCATAAGCGTTGTAGTTTGGCATCAATCCACCCCCATCCCCTAAAATAACCCTGCACCCCGATTTTTAGGCAAACTTGGATTTAGCACCCGCCGCACCTACATAATCAACTGTCAAAAAACTGGCCTTCTAATTTTTTCCGATAACGGGGTTTTTCAGCGACCGCACGCTTGTACTAAAAGATGAAAGCAAACGGCCTTTAAAAAAATGCTTCTTCGGTTAATTAGCAGGAAGAAGGAATGGCGGAGGTACCTTGCTCCTTGCTCTTCTCTGAATTGTCCTCGAGACACGGTAATTGTTGTGCCGTCGTGTCCAAACAAACGGAGAGGAACAACAAGACCCAGCCAATGAGGGTTGTGTCGAGGCTGTTCGATGCGGATGACGTTTGGTCGTTTGATATGGGAGCCAGTAGTCTGCCGAGCGTGCGAACCATCGCGTCGACTACCGAGGATTTATTAGCTCCGGCGATCAGTGACTTGCGACCGAGGAATGTTAGCAATATGAACACCCTGGAAAATAGCCGGTAATGAGGCGATGCGAGATTGTGACAGTGTCGAGCTTCGTCGGGGGATTACGTTGTATGGGAAAACGCTGATCAACGAACGTTAAAAAATCGGAGCAAAAAAAAAAGGGATTAAGTATCAAAGCAATGTGAAAGCCACCGAGGATTTCCCGGTGGCATCGGTATACTAAATCAAATCTGCATATCATTTGATGCCCACGCGCCGATCGCCCAAGTTACATAGGACGGCAACACCTGGCACAAGTTTTCGCTTTTTTTATCTAATAATTTATACACTAAGAAGGAACGTCACTTTGGTGTCCTCCTCCCATTTTGTTAAAACTTTTTTATGTGGAAGAGTATCAAAAAACCAGAGACGCGTATTTTTTTTTACAGTTTTAAGGTTTTAAGGGGTGAAACGCACCCTCGAAAATAGGGGTGTTTTTCGTTTTTCGTCGATAACGTTATCGTTCACATCTCCAATGTATACTACGAGATAAAATTAACATTGTTGCTATTTGAAATTTTTTGATATCTCGTACCGTTCAAACGTTATCGACGAAAAACATCGCCATTTTTGAGGGTGTGCTTCACCCCTAAAAGCCGTTTTTTCGCCGATAAAAAAATACTCGTCTCTTAGTTTTTGATACTCTTCCACATAAAAAAGTTTCAACGAAATCGGAGGAGGACACCAAAGTGATGTTCCTTGTAACCCTAGATGCCTGGTATAAACTGCTCACGCATGTAAAAAAAACCTAAAGATTCCATACGAAAATGAAAACAGGAAGTCACCGGATGTTCAAAGAAAATATTAATGATAAAATATTCGAAATTAATGATAAAATATTAAAATATTAGATAAATGTGACTAGCAGGAGAATTATCGTAGCCGCGAATTTTCAGAGAAAATGCAAAAATGTCTAAACTTACTAACTTTGCGCGAATTTCTTTTGTCCAGTTTATCGTTGGGTATAATAATTAGTTGTGACTTATTTTTATTAAACTCCTCTGTAATTTACTAATGATTCAGGAAGGTCCGTCTATGCCCCCACAAAATAAAGCCCTCCGCGAACGGAATACCTTAAGGCGAGGAGGGATCGCTTTAGCCGCCCGAAAATGAGTCATTTTTCATGAATTTTTTTAAAGGTGATAATATAATCGAATCATTTTTTAATTTTGACATTATTTTATTACAACTTTCAAGTATTATTTTTTTTCTTTTTTAAACAAAACAAAGTGACGGTATTATAAGGTATTCCTTTAGGCGTCTTTTGAAAAACTGCTCATGTTATAGCTCGAAAAGTATTTTGGTATCGATCGGGCTGAAATTTTGGGTGGTTTCTCACTATAACATTATTGGGAGGATATACCTATAAAAATATAAAATGTATAAAATCAAAAATTTAGTAGCCTTTGTAGTCACATTTTCATATTTTTGACCATATTCTCGACAATTTTTTATCCCAAAAGAGTAATTTATTTATATCCTTCCAATAATGTTATAGTAAGGTATCTCCCAAAATTTCAGCTAGATCGATCAATAACTTTTTGAGCTACAACATGAGCAGTTTTTCAAAAGACGCCTGAAGGAATACCTGATAACGCCGCCATTTTGTTTTGTTTAAAAAAGAAAAAGTTTTTAACACTTGAAAGTTGTAATAAGATAATATCAATATTTTTAAATTTTTAAATGATGTGATTATATTATCACCTTTAAAAAAAATCCTGAAAAATGACTCATTTTTCGGGCGTGTAAAAGGATCCCCCCCCGCGTAAACGCGTTTTTCTCGAAACTATGTTTTCCAAAATGGTGTGCACGATTTCTCGACATCTAATGAACGGGCTTACTTGAAAATTGGTACACTTATTTCATTTAATAGGAGTTTACTCTTGGCCGACGTTTTTCTTCTCAACTTTTTTTTCAATCGTTATTCGAAATATCGTCGTTCTTCCTCGAAAAATCGAACAAAGATTTTTTTTTGTTGATTGAAACACGATTAATAAAAAACTCGCTCAAGTTTTAGCCGATATTATATATTCTAAGAAAAAAAGTCGTATTGTTCGTTCTAGATGAACCGGGTGGCCAATATCAAGTACATCGTTGAGCCCCTAACGTTCAAAGGTCCTGCACGAATTTATTACTTCTTTAACCCTTCGTTGTCACACTTACCTGGAGAAACATACTTGTCACACTGGATCATCTTGACCCAGTGTGACAAGCCTATCAGTCGAATACCATGAAAAGATTCAAGAATAAACTTTCAATATTGCATAAAATGTGCCAAAAATTATTCAATAAAAAATCATATGGCGAGATGCAAAAAAAAATTATAGAAACAAAGTTGCAAAAAAAAATTATAGAAACAAAGTTGCAAAAAAAAACTTGCCGACGCTCGGTATTTAGACCCACAGTGACAACGAAGGGTTAATTATTACTATTTTTTAACGAATTTTCGTAGACAACTTTGTCAATGTACATACGAATGAATGTCCAAACGATTTGTCAATCATCCTACTTATTGCTTCAAAATTAATTGATTCAAATCTAATCAATTAAATTATATATATAAAATAGATAGATTTTATAGATAAAAGATTAGTTAATTTTTGGGTCGTCGCAGTAGCGTAACCCCTTAAGAGAAAGCATTTTCCAGCAGGAAGCTGGAAAATATATATTTTGAAACGAAAAAAACAATTCTCCAATCCTAATGTTAATCACCTGTCTTGTGGAAAAATACAAGTCGAAGACGTCGAGTACAAGTTGACGAGGGTATTCGCCAAGAAGTTGCCCCACCAAGGCTGATGTCCTGCCATTCGTGCCAGAAACGCCGCGGCGTGTAATTGCAGTCGTGGGGCCGGCGTCACGACGCACACCGAGTGGAAGAACGCTTCACAAATTGACGGTGTAAAGACGTCACACAGAGACGCTGGTAACTGCGATAATTGACAAACGCAATTCTTCAACGCTGACATTTAACGATATATTTGCCTTGAGCTTTAATCGCTTATACGTACGCTTGGCACTGGTCCAATTTCGTACACGGTGTAGAGGAGAATGTCCAACAGTGTCTCGCCGAGGACCCGAAGCTTGTCGCTCGAAGCGCTGGCCAACGAGACCGAGGGCACGACTTTGCATCCTCTCCAGGATTCCAATCGTCGCCACACACCCCGTACTACGTTCAACTGATGTTGAAACAGTATGCACTCCTGGAGAAAAACAAGTCGCGTGTCAAAGAGCGCAATATCTCGACCTTTTTCCTCCCACCCGGATATTCTTTAAGGGGCTATACCAGTGTGACACTTTCAAAAAATCGACTTTTTGTTGCCTTTTCCGACAGTTTATACTTTCAAGAATATCCTGTAAAAATGTCAAGGCCGTATCTCTAATCATTCTATCTTGCAAAAATCGATAGTTAAATTTTTAAACGCGTTTTTCTCGAAATGAGATTTTTCAAAGTTGCTGACATTGTAACTCAAAGAGAAATTATCCGATTGACTTGAAATTTGAACTGAGTACTCTTGAATATAGTTACTCTGAAATGACGTAGGATATTTTTGATTGGATGAAAATTGACGATTTAGCATTGAAAAACACGACCATTTTATAGGCAAGACAACAGACTTTTTCATAACTACGCCATTTTGTTGGATTTTGATATTTTTCGAAAATCCTACGTCACTGTACAGGAAATACCTTCCAGTTTAACATTTTTTCCTTTTTCGGTCTCAACTATTCAATCGGCAGGAATCATGTCAGCAGTGGAGGAACTTTTTTTTGCGCCTCCGAAGGCAGCGCATAAGTCGCTTGAATCTCAATATTTTTGTGTGAAAAAATTATGTAATATAGGTCAAATATAGCCAAATATATTCTGAATTTTGCGAAACATTTAATTGAGTATTTTTCTTCCAAAAAATTCCCGAAAATCACCCAAATTTTCAGCGTTCACACTGGTATAGCCCCTTAAATAATCAAACTATAGATTAGTGAAGGTGAAGGGACTCGGACTGTTTCCAGCCAATGTTTAATATTCGCAATGTATTAAGGAAGGTCGAGCGTTTCAGCAATAAGTGTGAAAAGATATGGTGTTTTTAAACATCACGAAGAGTGTATCGTTGGAACGCAACAAAAATTGATTCTTTTTTCAGTACTCAAATGTTTTTTTGGCCGATTTAGGCTATAAAAATCGCTGAAACGTTACTAAGTATTCTTATTAGCAATAGACGACCGCAAATTGCAAAAGGAAGTCTTTGGACAATTATAAAAAAGAAGTAGTAAAGAATGAAAAAAAATATCGATGCATTCCAACGATGCAACCTTCAACGTCATTTTTTGAACCGTGAAACGAAAATTCAGCTCCCAAATTCCAATAGATACCACATCGTTTTCGAGAATCGACAAAAAAAACTAAAAACTGAACAGCTTAAGGCAGTGTCCTGCTTTTGAAGGTACGAAAAACCGTTTTTTTTATTACTTAAATCGATATAAAAATTGTCCATGAATATATTTATAAAGTTACAGAGGCCAATTCTCAGTATTTTCGAAGATACGAAGCCGAAAGCAGAGGAGCGTCGAGCAGGTACGTGAGTGCTCCGCCGCTTGATCTTCTACTCTGAATTTCATATCTAAAAGGGTTCAAGGGTCTTTCAAGACAATACTTAGAGTTCGTAGTAGTGTCGTTCTTTGAGGAATCAGAAGGTCTATTATATGGACCAGGAATAGCTGATTAGCAGATCACTAGCGAAAGTAACCAAAAACTTATATTTACTCCTACTGAAAACTTTGAAGTGCGTATTCTCCAGTTTTCATTTTTACGATTTTTCCAAACTGGCGGGCGTGATAGCAAAAAAAACTAAACGACCTATTGAATCGAACCAAAGTTTTTTTTCTTCATTATTAAAATCTCTTGTAAGTGAACTGAATGGATCGTTAAAAAGGTATTTTTAAATAACTGTTATAGCACGTTAAAGTGTTTTTTAAAATATTTTTCAACACATTTTTTTTAACCTGAAAAAAGTTATAATTTTACGACTTTTTCTACTTTTTCTTAATTCACCCAGAAGAAAAATATGTCACAAATGAATTCTTTTTTTTTTTGTTTTTTTTTTTGTTTTACTCAAGAATGAGGAACTGCATCGCTCCCGCCGATTGAAGGCTGCAGTGGCAAGCTGATAAATCTGCAGTCATTTATTGTTTCATGTTGAACAACTTTTTTTATAGTTTCAAATACATATTAAAATATACCACAAAAATCGCTGGGTTCACTTCATTTTTTCCCTTCGAAAAAAATTCTCGAAAAAAGCTTTTTTTGGGCCTCATAAAGCAATACACTGCCTTCAACGTCCAGAAAATAAAATTGTAGGTAGGCTCGCGTATCTCCGTAAGATCCAGTGTTAAATTATCTAATTTTTTCTTCTCATTTACTAAACCTATCTACGTCTATAAAAAGTTGGTATCTATTGACATACATCCGTGAAAGTTCGACCTTCCTGAAGTATCTAAAACGATGATAAATACTCCGAATTCGGAATCTACCTAAAAATGGGATCTTAATTTTCTTTTGCGCTCTTCGTGGCTCCATACCGACACCAAATATAACATTAGGGTGGGAAATTAAAATAAAAAAGATCCGACAAAAGTTCCAAAAAAAATCGACTATTCCGAAAAATGCGCCCACTCTTTTTTCATGGTTTTCAATAGATATTTCCCGCTGCAAAATATAAAAATAAAGCGGAAGAAAACCACCGTGTCAAAAGAAAAATATCTGCGAAAAAGTTGGCATTATGGATTTTCACCTATTGAAAGACAAACTGTCAAAAAGTGATCTGGAAATGAGCTCGTGGAAAAGGCTTCGACTCAATTGTTGCCGGAGGGATTGACCCCTCGACCTCCAAAATATCAGCCCAGATTTTAACCGACTATGCCACTGTTCGCATTCATGGCATATTTTATGGTAGAAAGAAAAAGGAAACTTGCCTGATAAGTAGACAGAATTTTAGTGGAAGGCTGCTCTTTGTTCTCGGCATGAGATTTGCTTCGGTTTAGATAATGTTGCATGTGCATAACGTTCGGTGTCTCGGTGCATAACAACGGATCCAAGAGAGTTTTCAGTCGTTCGGTTGCCAAACTGAATCTGTACATATAAATTCATAGATCAATATATATTAAGGCGGGATATACATTTACAACGATAAAAAAAATCCATTTCTTTTTTGTTCTTTCAACGATAGAACTATATATGTAGAATATTTGGCTAGTTTCGAAGCGAAATTCGAAAAACTTCAAACGTTACAGCCCGTCAATACTGTGCCTCACCGCTCGGATTCGGAGCGGGCATGAACTTCAAACGCGTTTTTCTCAAAACGGCCTTATCGAAATTGGCGTGCAGGATTACTCAAAAACTATCAACCCGATTGAGTTGAAACTTGGTAGAAATATTGATAATATTGGTACCATCTACTTGACGAGAATTGTTTTTACAAAATTGAAAAAAAAAACTACTTTTTTAATCCACATTTTACATAAATGCATGCCATTTTCTTAAATTTGCATTTTTTCATTTTAATTGCCGTCACATAGAAACCATACATGTTCTAACTGAAAAAATGTTTGAACTCTTTTACACATCAAAGTCTACGGGAAGCTAGACTGCACGCTGATTCGCAGCTCCCGCGGCGACCTTGCTGTAACACTTTGCCACAGCTCCGCCATTTTGATGATGAATTAATTTTTAAAAATTGTTTTGTATACTTAAATATACTATTAAAGTATACGAAAAGTTTGATAATTGTAGAATAATTATTTCGTAGTTTAAAAAATCCCTCAATATTGCTTATTTTTTCCTGTCTAAATGTATATGCCGCCTTAAGGTATCCGGCAAGAAAATCATATTCCCCTTCAATCAATATTATTAGGCGTGCGAAAAATTCATTTGAGCTCTCTTATTCAATTCTCAGCGACAGCGCAGAATAAATTTGTCCCCTCTTAATTTCTGTATGAATTAATAACTCAATATCTCATTGATATTTTTCAAATTCTTATTCTCGAAGCTTACGCGTGCATCTTCAAAAAACTTTCTTTCAAATCTCAATACAATTCTTACACAATTTACAGCTCATTAAAAAATGCATGCGGTCGAGAATTAAAAAAAAGCTTTTTTCTCAAATGACCGTAACTTATGTAAGAAAAACAATTTCAATAATGAAAAAAAACGTAAGCTTTAAGGGTCAAGTTTAACAATTTTCGACGGCATTGGCGGAATAGTAATGGATTTTTCAATTTTTCAAGTTTGGACGTAAAGAGCGTATTTCACGTATAAATTAAATGGAGAATAAAATCATCGAGATACGTGGACTTAAGTTGAAGATCCTCAAATTTGGCCCATTTTTTTCTTATATCTGACCACATTATTTAAAGTGGTACGCGATGACATTTCTCTCGAAACATTGCAATTTATACCAGTAGTCGATGATCACCAAGATATTGATGTTTCCAGATTTATAGAAACACGTATGACGTGTTTCGACTTTACGAACCGACTGGTTAAGGGTTAAAGTACCTGCACTGGACATCTTCCGCGAGGGCTGACAGGATACTACATTGGGTATCAATGGTTGCCTGTAACGTGGACTCGGAATTCCCAATGGTAGTCGTTTGCGTGCCGTGGGGCTCGGAATAATCTTCTCCCGGTAGCCCAACCATGTGTCCGTAGAACATGCCCAATGGAATTCTACAGCGCGTCGTGGACATGCCGTATCGACCGATCGTCGTAATCTAAAGGAAAAAAAAACATTCGAAAAACTTCCCATCAAAATATGATCATCCTAGATTTATCGCGGTAACAACGAAACGTCTCAACCGATTCGCGCACCGCGTCCACATTTGCCCATGGCACTCTATGCGCAAGCTGATCAATGTTGGCTTTGTCATTGAACATGCCTGAACGAAAAAGAGCGCAATAACGTACGTATCTTTATGTTATGCGTGTCTCCTGCACTTTGAGTACAGATAGTATTTATCGTAGTTATAACCGCGCAAAAAAATGTTATAGATTAGATTCAAATATATTGCTACGGCGGCGCAAGCATTAGTAAACATTTGATATGTTTGGGGTAAAAAAAAGCACGGCAGTTTCGTTGCTCAAGACTACCCGCCCAACAAACTTTTCTCTTCGTATTTACATTCTGGACGTCTCAAGGATGTTGCAACATATCAATGCGAAAATTCGAAGTTTAGATTTTAGAGGTAAGGAAATGGACCTGGGTCATTCTTTGGATAATTGACTTCCGAAAGATAAGCCTGAACATTTATTTTGTTATTTTCTCATTTATTGGGTTATGAATTATGATATTCAGTCGGGAGAAGCTGGAATTCACCCCCCCCCCCCCCGCCCATACAAAGTTATGGGGTTTTGAAGTCCGCGGAAACACGTGATAAAATACGGCATTTTTTAATATTTCGACGCCTATATTGGGTTTGTTTGGGTTAAAGTATGGGTGAAAGTCATGGTGTTTTGAAGTTCGCGGCAACACGTGAAAAAATAGGGCATTTTCGAACGTTTCGACGCCTATATTAAGGCAGGATTCTACTTTGAAACTTTGAAATTTTTTTTTTTTTTTTTTTTACATTTTTCGAAAGTAAATATGTTCAAGAATGTTCGGTCAAAATTTTATAAAGTTCGAAGCAGTCTAACTATCCTTTTTCGCCTTTCGAACGCACCTACCTGAGCGCGCTATTGTGACCCGCCCGGCGCGCGGCCCGGACTCACCAAAACTTTAAACGCGTTTTTCTCGAAACGACATTTTCAAGTACCGTGGTCGTGATAACTCAAAAAGTACTGAACCGATCCTTATGAAATTTGGAACACATATTCTATATGTGTGTACCAACCGACCTAACTACAATCAACTTAAAATTTTGATTAGAACTATTTTTTTATTGCAAAAAAAAACCCAAAAAAAACGTTTTTTTTTTTCGTATTTTAGCCGCCATTTTGTTAATTTTGCACGTATATAAAATATTCTAGTTAGGTCGGTTCCTGAAGACATACTGAACATGAAACTATTTGATTTTTTTGTTTCAGACCATCCGTCGGGAAGATTTCACGACCACGGCAACGGTACCTGCTTTTCGAGGCGTTGGCTTTAAACATATTTTACGTGTACAAAAAATGAATAAAATACATTAAAAATTTTTTTTTATGTACTTAAAGAGTATATTTATTGAACAGTTTAAACCCCATATCGATATCTTTAATAGTATTCTCAGAAAAAATTCACGAAAATAGCGTTTTTTTCATGGTTTCAAAGTAGACTCCTGCCTTAAAGGGTCAGTCCACTTTGAAAAATTCAAAAAATCGATTTTTTTTACTGTTTTCGAAAGTACATACATTCGGAAATATTGTGTCAAAATAGGTGCAGAAATTGCCGATTGAGTTTAGGTAAGAGTTTTTTTATAGTATAAACTTCAAACGCGTTTTTCTCGAAACCGCGTTTTCAAAATCTAGCTCCATCGTATCTCTAAAACTAATAAACCGATTCTCTTAAAATTTGAACCACATGATGTAAACATGATTCGCATCAAGATGACCCTCGATGGTTTTAAAATTTTGATTTTTACTCTTATTTTTGTTGCGAAAAACTGCGAAAAAACGCGTTTTTTTAAATTACTTTTTTCGTTTTTCATCTGCCATTTTTTTATTTTTTGATAAAACTTTATATCCGAGGGTCATTTTGTAGCTGGTGTCATATTGAATCTAATGGACTTTGATTTTTTTGTTTCAGACAAGCCGTTGCCGAGTTGTGACGGCGTTACCAAGCCCACCTATTTTTGAGGCGTTACGTTAAACTATAGTTTTTGTACTTAAAAATGAATAAAAATGAATTAAATTTTTTTTAATGTAATTTAAGACTATTTATCAAGCCTAACAACTTTTATATTCATATCTTTTATAAAATCCTCAAAAAAAATCGCGAAGATAGCCTTTTTTCGTGGCTCCAAAGTGGACTGGCCCCTTAAGTTTGTTTGGGTTTGTTTGGAAACAACAATTTTTCGAAAAAGCCACTTATCTAAAGAATTACAAAACTTTATGTTCAACCTTTTTTTGATTTCGGAATATAAATACAGGTTTTTTTAAATCATTTTGTACTGCTGAAATATATTCGAATTCTGGCCGAAACATATTCCAGAGTTTTCCAAAATAGATTTCGAAAGATAAAGTCCGGTGGACAGGTATTTGTGGTAAAAACCGTATGAAGATTTAGTAATAAGGTAAAAAGTACCTTGAGATAACGGCAAACGGGCGGTGGCTGAAGATCGTTAACGACCAGAGGCTTCGTTCCAATGTCACCGGCAACCACGAGACGCGTACCGTCGATTTCCTCGTTCTTCGTCCAGATGTCTATCGACAACGAGACGAGATCACTGCACGATGGTATCATGAGGTCGGTGAGCAATATCGGCGAACCGAAATCGAGTACGACGAATCTTCTCGCCCCGGAGTGCATACGTTCGACGACGAGTGCTTGCTGCGGTGGCCAGCACAGCAATCTTCCCCACGGGAACGAAACGTCCTCCCGCTACAAAACATCGATGCGCAATCGATTAGACAACAACCATTGAACAATGATCCACCCGACAAACGCGGTGACTCGTAAACGTCTCGATCTTATCGTGCTTTTCTCTGAATGCATACAATCCGTGAACTTAAGGAGAGATATACACGTAGATGGTCGAGGTCGAGGATTTAGAAGCTATGAACATTCCGTCGACCGTAAAAGACCTACACTATGGGCCTGATATCGATGATTCCATGTAAGTTGACAAATTTCGTGATTTATTCATTCCCAAATTTTCAAACGCGTTTTTCTCAAAACCTCGTTTTTCAAATCGGTACCCCAAATTTCTCGAAAACCAATGAACCGATTACCTTGAGGTTTTTTGTGGTTATTCTATAAACCATTATCTAGTACTTGTCATGGCATTTTTTCCCGTTACTTAGTTTTTGTTGTATAGGCAAAATAATAACTAATTTTTGGCCCAAAAATCACTATTTATGTTCAAACGTTCGCCATTTTGTCATAAATCGATATTTTCAAAATCGGCTATAACAAGTACTAGATTATTGTATCTAATTTAATAATCTTTTTGGTTTTATTTTCAGATGATTTTTCAAGAAACGGTAGTGGGTACCGTATATGCAGATTTTTTTACGACGCTCCAAGGACCATACAATATCCTTGTATATTTTTGATATTTTTAAATAAAGAAAATTAAACATATTTTTGAATGTATATACTTTTAGATAATTAAAACCCCAATCCGAAATTTCAAATAGTTTTCCTTGTAAAAATTCACAAAAATGACCTTTTTTCCGGCTCCTAGGTGTGTATCTCCCCTTAAATCTAACTGGCGAAAGAACCGAAGAAAACCCCGGAGGAAAATCTATTTTACTTTGTGCGCAAAGCGTCATACTCGAGTTTAAAGCTTAGAGTACCGGTTAGTCGTGTGGATATGTGCGCTGGTGCAACACCGAAGAAGACGATATCTAACGTCGCACATACACTGTCGATGAAAAACATGGAAACACTCTTCGCCGGTTTTTAACCAGGAGCGGCTATACATTTCTTTCAAGCTCTAAACTATTTAATTAATGTTTATTAACTCTTCGCGGTCACCCGTTCTTGCTATAATACGCTGGTCACAGGGGGTCGCAATGACCCCAGCCATGTTTCAAACGATTGCCGCGTTGACCGTATCGTTTCGAATGACTCATAAAATTCAGGATATTAGTTTGACCATTCTAAAGTGTGGCATTCTCGGTAGTATATTTTTGTCGAAATTTAAAATGGCGGAAAAAAATCAGAAACGGGTCAATGCGTAAAAACCCCCTTTTTTAGTGAAAAAAATCGTAACTCTTGCAAATTCCCATTTTTTTCATAAAATTTTACAGTGATACTCTTGAGATATGATAGTTTAAGGGCAAAAATAGCTCTATAGTAGGATATAGTTTAAGGGGGAAAAAGCTCCACATCCGACCGTAGTCTGTACTTAGGTATAAAAGCACCGTTAGGAGGCTAGTCGCCTTGGCTGCTAATAACTTGTGATAGTTATTTCAGTTTAAAGTTGCGCTGGGGATCATTTTGACCCCGGCTGATCGCGGAGGGTTAAGGGGTTAGGCTACTGTGAAAATTTCAAAAAAATGTGTACTACTTCATGAAAAGTTGTGAACCTTGTGAAAAAAAATTGAATATCTTCAGAAGCAAAGTAAAGGTAAATAGAGAAGCAAAGCAAGGTAAATGTTGGCCGCCGCTAATTCTCTAAGAATTTCTGTTGCCGTTTTCCTTAAGGTAGTCTTATCGCTTCACACTAGTCATACCACTGATCGTACTTGAGCCTTGTGCCATTTATATTTTTAACATATGCTAAAAAAATTGTTATCACCAAATTTTCCATGTGTGAACTGTTTAATGAATGTTCATATTTAATTAGAAAAATGAAAAAATAGATATTCCAACAATTCGCGCAGTATTTCTAGGTTTCATATTTGGCAATATTGGTTCTATCTCCGTCTCTTTTTACTCAACCAGGCGAGTTTAACCACCATGCTTTTCAACGTCGATCCGTCAAAACAATGTCAGGTGCGGAAAATATAAAGCATTGTATTCGGGCCACGACTGGTAAAAAGCGTGGAAAATTTGTGTCGGTTAGAAATGAAATATGCGTGGAAATTCGAATGAGTGAGATGAGGTTAGGACTACAGTCAGCTGTTGCCTTGCTGTCACGTCTCTTTATCGTAGCAAGTGGTAATAAATCCAATACCGGAAGTCCAAATTAAACTTGATATTACATAAAAATTAGGTCAATAAGCGTAATTTTTTCTGAGAGCACTGGATTACTACAAGTGTTAAGTATGCAAATCTGATTATTTTTAAGAATCTGACGGATTCCCACTATTATATACACTTTTGTAGCGACCGGAAATCCCGTTTTTGTATGTCGTCTCGGAATTGCTTCACAAAAATACGCAATTTCAATATTTATTTTCTCTGTAATTCGGTCGATAAGCGACCCTGCAATTTTACAGAGACGATTATTAATATATTTAGTGAAGCTCAAAAAAAAATATGAATATCCTATGGACTGAAGCCTGGCGATAGGACTACCTTAAGATATATTATGACCTTACAAGTATAAGAAAATCGCAAAAAAAAAAACAAACTACGTTCATAGTTACTTTTTTTCTATCTTTCAAATGGAACGAACAATCAGGCCTTTATTTGGACTGAGGTCCATAACTCTCTTACCGATCGAAAACTCGTGGAGCGTATTGATATTTTTCGCCGGCAGTGTATGCGTACTAACAGACCTGATAATGTTAGAGAGAGAGAGAAAGAGAGAAAGAGAGAGAGAGAGAGAGAGAGAGAGAGAGAGAGAGAGAGAGAGAGAGAGAGAGAGAGAGAGAGAGAAAGATAGAAAGTACAGAGCAAACACATACCACATACTACATGATCAGGCGTGGAAACTTTTATACTGATTGGGCGTGGGGGGAAAGGGGTGGGGATGGGAGGGGAAGCGACTACGTCGAATTCTATATACGTATTCGTAATTGTTGCCATTGATACGCCTACGTACGAACGAACAAAGCTCGATATACACCTAAAACGTAACGAGACAGAAGGACCAATATTCCATAGTAAAAATTCTTGAGAGATGAACAAAGAAGAGACTATTGGTGCTTTTTGCTTTTGTTCTTTTTCATTTCTACGATAAAGTCTACCTTTTTAACACTGTTGTCCTCGACTTTGTGAGCACCCGCACCGATATTGGCTATCGTTGATTTTTCTTTAGTCACGGCTGACGCTAACGCATGAGAATTAGACGTATCGTTTTGTTCGCCGTGCCAAATCTGGTTATCACCCGTCATATTGTTCAGCTCGTCACTGTCCGATTGATCGTCAGGCGTTATAGAGAGTTGAGCCGCCGGTTTCTTTGCCAATTCTGCCGTACACTGACTAAGCAGATCGCTCAATTTCCCTTTCAACTTAGCCTGTAGATCTGGCAAAAGCGATCCAGCATCCAAGTTCTACAATGTACACAATCACAACATGCCGTCGGGATTACGAAAACATTATTCCTTGTTATCCGTTTCCTTCGCGCTCTCTCTCGCAAGTGAGAAGTAAACAAAAATTCAATAAAATAATAAAGGATCGAACGAAACGAAGCGATAGGATGAGGTGTTGACCTTTGAGGCAGAAACGTGTAACAAGAGAGGAAGGAGAACGAGATTCGTCGCAGTTATGAAACCCTAAAACATAAAATTCACGTTCAATGGAAAGAAGTTAACCGATTACCGAACTAACCGTCGATCCACAACTAATCCTGAGCGACCGATATATATCAAGAAAAAAGGAGGAAAAAAAAACAAAATTCAACTGTTTGGTGAAACGATGCGTAGAAAAAGAGACGAATGCGATACGCGAGATGAATTTTTTTTTTCGCTAAGTTTAGGCAGAGAAGACTACTAACGTATGCGGTATGCTGAACGGTCTTGAATTCCGATATGACGTTGTTCGTTGTTACGCCGGTGTCGAAGAGCGTTGTTCCCATGTTACCGGTATTGGCCCCCGAATCAATTTTCTCCATTTTCGTACCGTCCGAAGCTGCGTGACACGTGAAGTGGAGCGGCTCGACCTGTACAGGCGAAAGATAAGCACGTTGCAATCCAAGGTATTTCTGAATTTATGGGCTTGAAGTTTGCATCGTTGGAATTTTACGAAATTTATTGTGGCGGGATATACATTTAGACAGGAAAAAAATAAGCAATATTGAAGAATTTTTTAAACTAAGAAATCATGATTCTACAATTATCAAACTTTAGGTATACTTTAATAGTACATTTAAGTATACAAAACAATTTTTTAAATTAATTCATCATCAAAATGGCGGAGCTGTGGCAGAATGTTACAGCAAGGTCGCCGCGGGAGTTGCGAATCGGTGTGCAGTCTAGCTTCCCGTAGACTTTGTTTTGCAAAAAAGTTCAAACATTTTTTCAGTTAGAACATGTATAGTTTCTGTGTGACGGTAATTAAAATTGAGAAAATGCAAATTTAAGAAAATGACACGCATTTCCAAAAAAAAATCAACATTTCACCCAACATTTCTGTAAAATGTGGATTAAAAAAGTAGTTTTTTTTACAATTTTTCAAAAACAATTCTCGTCAAGTAGAAGGTACCAATATTATCAATATTTCTACCAAGTTTCAACTCTATCGGCTTAATAGTTTTTGAGTAATCCTGCACGCCAATTTCGATATTGTAGTTTCGAAAGAAACGCGTTTGAAGTTCACGCCCGCTCCGAATCCGAGCGCTGAGACACAGCGTTGACGGGCTGTAACGTTTGAAGTTTTTCGAATTTCGCTTTAAAACTTTGGGAAAATATTCTACATATATAGTTTTATCGTTTAAAGAAAGAAAAAAGAAATCGATTTTTTTACCGTTGTAAATGTATATCCCGCCTTAAGCGGAGCCTGAATTAGAAGGTGCAAAAAATCGTTTTTTTTTAATTGCTCAAATCGATAGATAAACTATCCAAGAATATATCTACAAAGTTACAGAGGCCAATTGGCAATATTTTCGAAGGTACAAGGCCAAAAGCAGAGAAGCGATTGATATTTGATATCAATCGCTTTTCACCAGTTTTCATTTTCACGATTTTTCCAAATTGGCGGGCGTGATAGCAAAAAAACTAAACGACCTATAGAATCAAATCAAAGTTTATTTTCTTCAGTATGGAAATCTTTTCTAAGTGAATTAAAAAAGTCGTTGAAAAAGTCTTTTTAAATCATTTTTAAACCACGTTAACGTGTTTTTTTTAACAATTTTTTTTTCAAACCTGAGAAAAGTTATAATTTCATGATTTTTTCAGCTTTTTCTTAATTCACCCAGAAGAAAAATATATGACAATTGAAATTATTTTTGTTTTTTTTTCTTTCAGTCAAGAATTATGAGCTGTATCTTTCCCGCCGATCGGGGACTGCAGTGACAAGACGCACATGGAATAGGCTGATAAATCTTAAGGCATTTACTGTTTCGTGTTGAAACTTTTTTTTTAATGCATTTCAAATATACATGAAAAGATATCTCAATGTTTACAGGGCTTACTTGTTTTTTCCCTTCTAAAAAAATTCCCGAAAAAAAAAAATACCTTTATGGATCTTCTAATTCAGGCTCCCGCCTTAATTCTTTATTTTCCTCACGATCGAAAATCATTTTTCGTAGACTTGGGTTGTTGTAGATCGCAAAGGAGCATAAAAAATGATCGCGGGATTTTTATAAATAGCTTGAATCTTCTAAAGGAAATTGGGGACTACTGAGAAAAAAAAATGTTTCCTTGCACTCCAACGAGGCAAACTTCAAGCATCATCAGATTTCGTGACTCCGTGAACGGGCGACTTACCTCGAGAAGACCCTTCATGCTGTGATTCGTGCAGAGTGACTTCAGTTTGCTCGGCACGACGAGTTCACCGCTCGAATAGGCCGGCAGGGTCAGCAGGTCGCGCAGATCTATCATGTCCTGCGTGCCCGCGTTGCTCGTAGTCGTGCCGGCGGAAGTCGAGGACTGTTCCCCGGTCAGTATCGTCGCGTAGGTCACCGGCATGGAGCTCGATTTCGGCGGCATGGGGGGCTCGATGTCGAATAGCTCCGTTTCGAAGGGCGTATTGTACAAGCCGAACCTGCAACGAGCGAAACGATCAGTAACGAAGCGTCACAAGCTTTGTACATAATTTAAGAATTTCTCATATCGAAAAGTTTGCTGTGATAAATGAAGGCAACAAAGTTTCACTCCAAGATGGAAATGTTGACCAGAGGGGAAAAAACAAAATCAAACACGATCATACTGTCCTGTTCTAAATAAAACATGCACGAGTTTTATATTTATGAATTTTATATTGCAATCGAGCCGTAGAAAAATGTTAGATCCGCTGAGTAAAAAAAGGTAACGGAGAATTAACGGGCTACATCTACCTAGGTGAGTCAAAAAATGGCATTTTCCAAAAATATTTTGATTCGATAGTATCACAGTTTCTTCATACTTTAAACTTTAAACGCGTTTTTCTCGCAACACTGTTTTCAAAGTGAGGAGACGTGATATCTCGAGAACCACTTGATGGATTGTTTGGGTTGTTTGGCGTTGGATTGTGATGGATAGTTTGGGAAACATTCGAAGGTCGTTGACCATCTGACGTGTTATAAATTGATCTTCATTTTTTAATAGTTACGTCAAAATGACGACTTTTTTCATAGACTTTGTATGCTCGAGTTTCAATTCGTCGCCACATAGTTAAAAAAAAAAAACTTTAAAGGTCATCCTATCGCCAGGCTTCAATCCATAGGATTTTCATTTTTTTGAGCTTCACTAAATATCTTAATAATCGTCTCTGTATAATTTCAGAGTCGTTTATCGACCTAATTACAGAGAAAAAATATTAAAATTGCGTATTTTTGTATAGGAATTCCGAGACGACATACAAAAACCCAATTTACAGTCGCTACAAAAGTGTATATAATAGTGGGAATCCGTCAGATTTACATACTTGACACTTGTAATAAAACTGCTCTCAGGAAAAATTACGCTTATTGACCTAATTTTTATGTAATATCAAGTTTAATTTGAACTTCCGGTATTGGATTTATTAGCACTTGCTACGATAAAGAGACGTGACAGCAAGGCAACAGCTGACTGTAGTCCTAACCTCATCCCACTTATTCGAATTTCAACACATATTTCATTTTTAACCGACATATGTCGCCGACACAAATTTTCCACGCTTTTTACCAGTCGTGACCCGAATACAATGCTTTATATTTCCCGCACCTGACATTGTTTTGACAGATCGACGTTGAAAAGCATGGAGTTTAAACTCACCTGGTTGAGTAAAAAGAGACGGAGATATAACCAATGTTACCAAATATCAATCCTAGAAATACTGCGCAAATCGTTGGAATAACTATTTTTTAATTTTTTAAATAAGATGTCAACATTCATTAAGGGGTACGAAAATATTCCCTGAAAATTTCAAGTCGATCCGATGAATAGTTTCCGGGATATCCCACAATTAGTGAAGGGGCGTCGGGTCCCCATGGCAGGTAGCGGACAAACGCGCAAACGATAATACCCGGGAATGCTTCGAAGACAACAACAAATTGATATTTGGGAAGCTTCCACATCGGCAGAAGCCCTATTGCATGGGCCAGGAATTGATGATTCGATGTGAGTAATTTTTTAATTAGTATTTCTATACATAAATGAAGTGTAAAATTGGAAAACTCTTTCAGAAATTTGCCAAAATGTATTACTGAAAAACTGTGAACTTTAGCAAAATTTTATAAAGTATACTTTCGTTTTAAAATTGCCCAAAACATTTTTAAAAAAGAATTCGTACCGAAAAACTTTAATTTTTTCAAAAATTGTTTTACCAATTGGCTATAAACAATTGAATGCTCGACTTTTCGGCAAAAAATTGTGATTTCGCATTCAGCGGCTCAAAATACACAAAAAAAAGTTTAGCTTCATCCATAGGGCTCAAAATTTTACCAACATATAATATCGTATGCACATCGAAAAACGTTAAACGCGTTTTTCTTGAAAATATGTTTTTCAAGTCGGTCACCACTATAATTCGAAAACCACTCGATGGATTTTGATTAAATTTGGTGTGCTTATTGATAGCATTAAAAACTAGTCCTTAATCAAAGGATTTTCATTTTGTTGAAAATTTATATTTTTTTTAACAATAAACGAGCGATTTTTTGGTCGAACATCGAAAGTTACCTGTCAGAAGCAGCCATTTTGTTAATTTAAAAAAAAAGTTTCGATCAACGACTCGATTTATTATTAAACTAATGATTTTTTTTGGTTTTTTTTATTTCAGATGATCCAGTAAAATTTTATGATGATCATCGCAAAGCACTACATGCCGACGGGGGTCCGACGAAGATCGCCATATTGACGTGACAACGTCTTATAATTCGATGGAGCCGGCTGCACGCACGAAAAAGCATGACTCATCGCCGTTACCTCGCTCTGAGGCGTTCCATTTAAGGCTTGAAGTGTAAGCGAGAGCGCGGAACGAGCGACAAAGAGGTACAATCGGCCTCCGCGTTCGGCAGCGTTCGACATTTGTCTCTCTCCTACTTGAGTGATGGCCTCTGTACACTGCGAGCGACGAGCGACGAGCGATCAGCGATATCCAATGGCAACGTCACTCTCATAGAGCATTTCCGTCATACTCGAGCTCTCATTGGATATCGCTCATCGCTTGTCGCCCATCGCGCGCAGTGTGCAGAAGCCATGAGCGATGCGTCCGCGTGGACAGCTGCTATACAATAATACATGTACATGTTTTCGTCAAGTATGAAGTGCAGTGAAAAGTGAATGTGGTGTGAATTGTTTATAGCAACGATAATTGCGGCGATAAAGGTAATGATTCTTTCGATATTAAATATATGTTCAGTGATATATTGTCGAATATTCGTGCTTTCATCATTAAAATAAATAGCATCGGTCCGCTAGTGCAGCGATTGTAGGTTATGCTATAATTGACAAAACTATAACAATAAGTTAACAGAACTATTTCACGATGAGTAAAAATCAATTGCTTTACTATTCGATCGAAATAATTATCGAGCGTAGCTATGATTTCAAAAAATTAAAACATAAATGTTAAATCTTCCACACATCATAACAACGTGTCTGAAATGACAGGTTGGACCAGCCAGCCGTCAAAGGGAACAATTTTCTCCTATATCAAACACATTGCGGCGGGCTTTTTAAAAGCTAGAGTTACAAAAATTTTAATGATGTTTCCAAATTTTTAATTTTTAATTTAAGATTTATGAACAATAATTTAATCACAGTTTATTCTTATAATAAATTATTCAAAATTATTACTTTTTTACAACAAATTACAATTAAATTTGCAAAAATAATTAAGTAACTAATTGAACAACAACTTTTATTCAATTTACTTGCTGAAAGAAATAATGTCAATACAAAATTTATTATTATAAAATAATAAAATCAAAAATTAAATTTTAACAGTCGAGTAGAAATTTAAACAATAAATTTTATTCAAGTATTTTGTAAATTTAAAATGATTTTCTGAACGAAGAATTTTATGAAAAAATAAAAGTTGTAAAACAATTGCTCAAAGCACATTCATACTTGTAAAAAATATGTACATTGTAAAAAAAAATAAATAAAAATTGACATAATTGTATTTATGCGTACAAATAAATGTAACTTGATCAATTCAATTGTGATTTCCATTTACCTCCTTCTCTATATCCATACAAAATATCTATCAAACAAACAAAATTAAAATTTTCTTTTGAAAAATGAAATTATTCCATCAGTATTTTCTTATGACGTTGTCACGTTCAACTATCGTCAGTAAACCGACTTTACAGACAACCGATTTTTTTTATAAATAATCAATATTTTTCTTTGAAAATTTGTACAAGTCAAGGTAAAATATAACATAAAAAGTCTGTGTAACCACTTTTTTAAAACAAACTTAATTACTATAAAAAAAAAAATTATTGAAAATGCTCGTTTTTTCACGCCTCTGACTGCATCTCACCCCTTAAACATTTTACACATGGAAAATTTTAGTTGTTACAAATTTTCTTGTTGCATATGTTAAAAATAAAAATTGTACAAGTCTCAAGTATGATCAGCGGTATGACTAATGTGAAGCTTTAGGTCTTCCTTAAAAATCGACGATCGTCAACGACTCGTATTTATTGTTAACTTGCATAACCCGTTTGGTTTTTAGATTTCGCATGGACCGTTTAAACTGGTGACCACCGCCAAACGTCGCAAAACAAATTACATCATTTGCCGGCGGCCATGTTTAGGTATTTTTAGCGGCCATATTATGTATTTTTAAGTGATTTTTTTTTAAGGCTCTCAATATATGTCCCTTTCTGTGCAAAAGACATGCGTTTCTTTTTCACCAACCGTTTCCGACAAAAAGAATCGAAATTTGGCCATTTTTTTCGGATCTCTAGGTAGATGTAGCCCTTTGACAAAATAGCCATTATCGAGCTTCATCTTTCGAATACTGTTTTGCACATCTGGCATTCTTTGGTCGAGATTTTTAACATTTCATCACGATCGACAATTCGAAAATCCATACCGCCGATAGAGGAATGCGAGGAAGAAATTGTAACAATGTTTTGTTTCGTTTACCTCGTTGCCAGCAGCAAGTGATAGGGATTAACGCGATTCGACATTTCGGCGGATATCTGCTGAACGATGGCGACGCATTGTTGCGCGATGGCGTGATTACGGTCCAAGGGTAGCAATCGAGTGATGAGAAGAGCGAGCCAGCGCAGCGAACCAGCCCATTGTACACTGACGATCGAAGGCAGCAATGCAACGAGGACCGCGAGTACGGCCTCATCGAAGGAATGAGGAGCCGGATCGTCAGTGTTGTGAAGACCCCTGTGAAACAACGTCGCGGAGGTTATTTTGGAAAAGCGAACTTTTGCTTTCGCTCCGTCCCTGGTATACTTACTCGCTACAGAGAATGATCAATTTGACGCATTTGTGGGCGACGCTGCGCCCAGCGTGAAGAAGACACGTGCGCAAAAGAGGATTCAACCTTCCCTGAATACAACGGACCGTGTCCAATTGCATGGCCTTCGTTTCCGTTGTATTCTGGCCTACGCGGAGTCTCGTTAATCTGATCGCCACCACCCATATCAGTATGTCTAACGCCAATGACTGCGCCACCAGCGTTCTGTAACGAGAGAGTCGAATCTGCAAAACACTCGGGGCACTATGTGCTGCAACCAGGTCGGTAAAAATTTTGCTAATTTCTTTTTGTCATATTTTACTCCTAATAAGATATTTGACTATATTGAAAATATAGTTCATTCTCCTGCCATTATCAAAGAGTATAGTGTTTAAAAAATATTTTTTATAATTTCATCGAAAAAATATGCGTTACTTTCGTTTATTTTAATCTTTAAGGCCTTAGGCCACAGTAACGGGTATAAAATCATGTGCGAATTTAACAATTTTTTTGTCGTTTGAAAAAGTGGTTCACTCATAAAATTAATTACACATCTATTTAGTATGAATATCAAGCTGTTAGGAAATATATCTATTTTTTTTCGATGTACGAAATGGCCGACTACTCGAAACTTCTCGAAACAGCTTTTTTCCAATTGGCGTGACAAATAACTTCAACAATTTTCACTCGATTCACTTCAAAATTAAAAGTTATGTTCCTAATTGCATTTCGCAGAGAAGTACGTACGGAATTTCTGATTAATCAAAAACTTTTCATTTTATAAGCAGTTTATGAGCAGTTATAACGAAATCTTCCACTGAAAATTCATTTCTTACGTTCAAGTACCTACAACGTTTGAAGAAAACAATATTTTTTAAATTCCGTACGTACTTCTCTAGGTATTCTAATGTAGATGGACGAGAATTTTTGTTTTTTTTTGTTCTAGGTAAAAAATTGTGGATGCCAAATGTCACGCCGCGGAGCGCCTAAAAAAAGATAACAAAATAAAATACTAATAGTTGGCCATTTTGTACATCGAAAAAAAAAATATATATTTTATAACAGCTTAATATTCATACTAAATAGATGTATAATTAATTTTATGAGTGAATCACTTTTTCATAAGAAAAAAAATTCGCACATGATTCTATACCCGTTACTGTGGCCTAAGGCCTTAAGGCGGAGTAGAGATGTACCACGTGACATATGAGTGCGAGAGGGATAGCTAAAATTTTCGAACAGAGATTTCTCAGAGTTGAATAATATTTAGGGCAAAAGAAAATCATCAAGCTCTGCGTCAGGGAATGCGCCAGAGCCTAATGCTTTGATTTTCCTAAAAAATCCAACCATCTATGAGAAAATAAGGTTGAAAAATTTGTGAGGTTACGTTGACCGTGTACATGCCCTTAAATTAGATAAATTTGAACGTTTGGTCACGTGAACGAAAATGCTCCAGGATTGGTTGGATCTCTAGTGACGTCACATGCTAGTAAACAGATTGTCATTACGAGACCTGTGACGAGTAATGCGCGATTTTCTAGTCTATTTCAGTGTACTTCCGTGCTTTTTCTGTTCATTCATAGTTAATGGTAGTGATAGTTACCATATTATCAACTTTTAAATAAGAATGGAAAGGAAGATTTACTGTGCGACAACTCAGCGGCGATATAGTTCCTTTACCTTGTTTACTGGCATGTGACGTCACAGCCGTCACGTGACTACATATCTGACAACGGGAGCGTTTTGGCGGTTTGGTTGAATATTTAAATTTTATTGCCGTTTTATATCATAAATATTGACATTCACGAAGATAAACAAATATTGTGAGCATAATATAAAAGAATTAACCATTTAAGATGATCTCCGTACAACAGTCAAATACCCTATTAAGGAGAGATATACACCTAGATGGTCGAGGTCGAGGATTTAGAAATTATGAACATTCCGTCGACCGTAGAAGACCGACACTATAGGCCTGGTATCGATGATTCCATGTAAGTTGACAAATTTCATGATTTATTCATTCCCAAATTTTCAAACGCGTTTTTCTCAAAACTACGTTTTTCAAATCGGTACCCAAAATTTCTCGAAAACCAATGAACCGATTGCCTTGAGGTTTTTTGTGGTTATTTTATACACCATTATCTAGTACTTGTCATAGGATTTTTTTTCCGTTACTTAGTTTTTGTTTTATAGGCGAAATAATAACTAATTTTTGGCCCAAAAATCACTATTTATGTTCAAACGTCCGCCATTTTGTCATAAATCGATATTTTCAAAATCCGCTATGACAAGTACTAGATTATAGTATCTAATTTAATAATCTATTTGGTTTTTTTTTTCAAATGATTTTTAAAGAAACGCCAGTGGGTACCGTATACGCAGATTTTTTTACGACGCTCCAAGGATCATATAATATCTTTGTATATTTTTGATATTTTTAAATAAAGAAAATTAAACATATTTTTGGATGTATATACTTTTAGATAATTAAAACCCCGATCCGAGATTTCAAATAGTTTTCCTTGAGAAAATTCACAAAAATGACCTTTTTTCCGGCTGCTAGGTGTATATCTCCCCTTAATCGAGTAAGAAATATTTCGAGCTTCGTCAACCAGCGCCGGTATAATATTCGAGAACTAATTCGGCTAATAACATTCTTCATTTCTTCATCCAAACAAGAAGTGAAAATTACGTACGCTCGATAGGCTACTATCGTACTTCCAGACGCATTTTTGTCTTTGATTTTGAAATTTCGGAAGAATAAAGGTAAGAAGATCAAGCGGCCAATTTTACTTACTTATCAGCCCCCTGCAGACAAGCGACTTTGAGCAAATTCTCGATGAACAATGTAGACTCGAGCATTGCGCATCTTTGTAATCTCTCATTCGGAATATTCGTGGGCTGAACCGATCTGACGGTTATCGAAAGTTCGTGTATCCAATCGCATCCTATGTAAGCCTCCAGCTTTTTGTTTGCACCGGCGGCCAGTCTTTCGACGGTTGCACCGGGCAACAGCGGTCCGGCCTCGTCTATCCTCAGTTTCTTCAAGATCGGAGGCTTCGTCTCCAACAAATTCACCTTTGACTTTGGCGTTACCTGTCGAAGAACGCAAAGGAAAAAACGTTTTCAAATAAACATTTAAAGTATTACGAAGAATTCCTTAGTGGTAGAAAGTTTGTGAAAATGTGCTGAATTTTGGTATATTTGAAAAAATAATTTTGTGATAATTAGAATAAGCGTTAAATGTCCTCGCTATTTTCGAATCAAAGGGCAGAGACACGCGTCCAGGGTAACTAAAAACGCGTAACGACCACAACAGCAACAGGACGCGTTTAATTGCCTTTGAACCTTTTCCGAGCGATCTTCACGAAGTTTTCTTTACTCAAAAAACGAAAACAGAAAAAAAACATTCCGTATCTTTTCCATCGAATGTGTGTGTGTTAAAGACTTAATTATTCCCAAAAAGGTTACAAACTATTCGAAATTAGTTAAAAATACGGTAGATAGATCCTCGTGGATATTTCTCGAAACTAAGTGTTTTCCTGTAACGAAAATGAGTGTAAGGAGGTACGGCTACTTCTTCGAAGTCAACAAAGAGACTAAAGTTATGTTACCTACAGTTGTTCTGATTTATGTTAAGTTAACATGTGTTGAATATTCGTATTGACGATTCTAATATGCGAAATTTGTGATGAATGTTTTGGTTACTGCATAATTACGAATAGAAACTGAAAAATCAGATCCTCAACGACTATGAAGTAGTCCCCTCCGTATTTGCAATAACAGTTTTACCATAAAAACGGACGACCTTGAAGGTTGCATCATTGTAATGCGACGAAAATTGTTTTTTTTTTGTTTGTTCCAATTTCCATTAGCTACGAAAATCGCTCAACAATTTTTTAATTCACTTATCGAGATATCTAGAAAGTAAATTTACGATGTTTTTTTTAATAATGGAAAGGAGAAAATAAAAGAATTAAGAAGAACTTTCGTTGCATTCCAACGATGCAAATTTCAAGAGCATAAAAACGGACGAAAAAAACGTTGATCTAAATCTGTCGGAATCTTATTCAAACAGCCCTGAATTACTTTAGCGGAATTAATACTATGGGTACAATTGTAAATGATCATGTTATTGTTACGTGATCAATTGTAAAACTCAATGAATAATATAATGGAATTTCGAACAAACACCTGACAACGTCGCCTTTGCGACGCTCAAATTTGGCACCCTGGACTCATTGATGTGAACGGTTAGGTTATGGTGGAAAAATAGGTTACGCTCGCCAAACGCAACAGATGTTACGCCCGTCGTTGCCAAGTCTGTGGATGCTATTTCGTCGTTCTGATAATTTTCAACCGGAAATTGAAATCTTTTTACAATGCAGTGCTTGAACTACACGGTGAAGTTCAAATTTTCGATTTTTTACAAAATCTACGATGTCTAATTTATCAAATTTCGCTTTTCCAACGACCTTAGTTGGATACGTGAGCAGCAAAACCGTCACCAACGCACTTCCGGTCGACCGTCTTCATAAGACGACGCGCTCCATTACCTCAAAGTGCTCGACTTTGCAATTTTATTACAACAAAACTGAACGGTCAATATAGCTTAAATTTTGTCATAGAGTGTATAACGTATTCGTCAACATCATAGAAAAAATGTCAAGTCCGAAAGTTGAATTCTTCTTAATGATCGTACCTCCTTAAGGAGAGATATACACCTAGATGGTCGAGGTCGAGGATTTAGAAGCTATGATCATTCCGTCGACCGTAAAAGACCTACACTATGGGCCTGGTATTGATGATTCCACGTAATTTGACAAATTTCATGATTTATTCATTCCCAAATTTTCAAACGCGATTTTCTCAAAACCACATTTTTCAAATCGGTACCCAAAATTTCTCGAAAACCAATGAACCGATTGCCTTGAGGTTTTTTGTGGTTATTCTACACAACATTATCTAGTACTTGTCATAGGATTTTTTTCCATTACTTAGTTTTTGTTTTATAGGCAAAATAATAACTAATTTTTGGCCCAAAAATCACTATTTATGTTCAAACGTCCGCCATTTTGTCAAAAATCGATATTTTCAAAGTCGGCTATGACAAGTACTAGATTATAGTATCTAATTTAATAATCTTTTTGGTTTTTTTTTCAGATGATTTTTGAAGAAACTTTTGAAGAAACTATCCTTGTATATTTTTCATATTTTTGAATAGAGAAAATTAAACTCATTTTGAATGTATATACTTTTAGATAATTAAAATCCCAATCCGAAATTTCAAATAGTTTTCCTTGAAAAAATGCACAAAAATGACCTTTTTTCCGGCTCCTAGGTGTATATCTCCCCTTAACTGAAAGCGCCCTCTGCTATTTTCGTGAATTACTTCAAATTTTTACGCGAAAGTGTTACAAGCAATTGTGACCCCTCCCACTGGCTACGAAATCGCTGAATGGAAAACGACGATAAATATCGTGACTCACGCTGTCCTTGACGGGATCGGCGAGTGCCTTGATATGAACGAGAAGTGTACGAGCTTTGGTACTGAAGAGTTTCGGGCTGGTGAGAGTGACGCAGCCGGAGTGATCGGACAAATCGGTGCACCGTTGAAGATTAATGGGTCCGCAAAGAATCTCGGTATTGTGCTGACGCTGATATTCCTCGCTTATAACCGGATTCTCGCCGTTTTCCTCGTCTTCGAGGCTAAAATCGATTCTGTCATCGACGGGTGTCAGGGGTGATTTGTGGTGTCCGAGACCGGCCATTTTTTGCTTCAGCAGAGTGACCTGTATGATGGGTATCTCGAGACACGGCCAATGAAGTATGAATCTAACGTCGACGTGTCCGACGCAGCCGGCCGCGGATCGTGGCAGCGTCAATTCGAAGATATGCTCGTCCCAGGTGGTCATATCGTTTTGCAATCGCCAAGTGCGCGTATGATGTTGATTCTCGGATTGATGAAGATGTTGGGGATGTCGTCGTTGTCGTTGGGCTTGCATCATTTCGTTCCAGCAGGAGGGCACGGTGGCCCCGTAAGCCGGGGAATGTCGATCGAATCTCGTGAGCTCGTAAATATCGCGTAGATCGTCGTTGGTGAGATTCGGCCTGTGAGCGAGTATGGGTTCTTGATAGGCGGCCGAGGAGCTCGATGTACCGGCTACCTCGGCTGCCGCGCCGGCGATGAAACTTGCCGCTTCGGTGATCATGTTAACGTCATCCGAGTCGTCCTTCTCCTCGATCAAGTCGTCCTCCTCGCTCGTGCGGAAGAAATTCAAATCGCCATCGCTCGAACAAACGCAAAGTCTCTCGAGCCCGTTGCAATAAGCCGCCGAGACGTATTTCACGGTACGCTCGTGCGGGCGCGCCTCCGTCAGAGTCTTCAAAGTCGCTAGATTGAGTATCCTGACGACGCCATCTTTGCACACGAGACATACTCGACCCTTGGGCTCTTGCGGGACACCGGCTGTTTCGTCGCATCCGTTCGTCGCTCTGTGTTTCTCCTGAAGAGGCAAAAATACGTGCTCGAGAGGCGCTTGCGAAGCGGGCAAATCACGTCTGACAACGGGCTCGGGCACGAGCTTGACGACTTTGCCGCTAAAGTCGAGAGCGTAAGCGAGCAATATGGCGCGCGATGCGATCGCGGTGGCTGCTGTCGCCGCTGCCGCAACTTCCTCTTCCTCCTCCTTCTCCTCGTTGTTTATCTCGCCGTTTATCAACTTGGCATCGAGGCTTGCCCCGTTCTGATCCCAGTACATTCTCTCGAGACTCTTCGAGGAGAATATCTCGCTCTCCTCGTCGACGTCCATCTGATTGGCATTCGTCGTCGTGGTCGCTGTCGTCGTTGTCGTCGTCGTCGTCGCCCCGGCCGTATTATCGCTCGCACGATCATCGTCCGTTACGAGAGAAACGAACAGATGCCTGCCGTCTTTTGTCGCACCAACGTACGATATTCTCAGTTCAGGGGGCGCCTCGATGCATACGCTCTGCAAAACCACCAGATCGTTCTTCGTACTTTTCGTTCGATCCGTCGTTTTCTTGTTCATCGCGGATATGTCGGACGTCGATGGGAATTGCTCGGTCGCGTTTATCGGATTGAAGTTTGCGTCGAACGGACTCTGGGGCATGCCGAACGAGGTCGAGTGATAGAGGCTGTTCGTCGAAGACGTCGGCAGAGTGGCAGTTTGAAAAATACCGTCGAAATGCGTACCACCGACCATCTCACAGTCGACGTCCTCGATCACAGGCACCTCGTACAAAAATTTACTCATGTACATGTCCTGATAGAGACTCTCCTGGCGTCCGCCGTTCGAGCTAGCCGTCGTACCCGTGCCCGATACCGTTTTCTTCGTTTTGCCCGCTTTGCTCGCGCTGTCCTCTTTGCTCGTTTGCGGACTCGGTGCTTTGTGATGAAAATCGTAAAGTACTAAATAATGATTTTTAACGATATTCGATCTGTCACCGGCTACCTTCATTATGTCTAAACTATCACTCGCGGCACTGTTAACACTGTTCATAGCGCGAACGAGAGACGAGGACGGGGCAAGATCCGTCGATGCCGCCCACACGTTCTCCAGCGTTCGGAGATTCGACGGGTTGCTCGTCTCTAACGTCAGACCGCACACCAAACACGGCCTTATCTTCGATTCCGACGTTTCCGGCGTGATCGTCGTCGATTGCACGTTTGCCGAGCCCGCGCTCGTTTTTTCCTCGTCCACTTGCGACTTCGGACCTCGTACCAAAGACAACGCTGTCAGCTTCACTGTCTGTGAAGTCGGTGCCTCGTACTCGACCAACGGATCGCTCTCGCCGCTCAGATTCGACAGAAACGCCGAGGTCAAATTCCTCGCGGCGAAAAACTGTATCGACTCTTTGTTGTTCGCCTCTTGACTTCGCGACGCCACGCAGAACGACACTTCACTCTGTTGACAAGCGAAACAACGTTATTCTCATTTTTGTTCGTTTTCTTCTCTTGCGGAGGATTTTTTACGAACGAATGCTTCGGCTCGCTGATTTACATTGAACAGGGGAAAAAATACGTTTTACGTGGTCACTATGGAATATCGCGAACGGTGGCCAAGCGCGTGTCGAACCACGAAAGTTAGGTAAAGAAAATTCTATAGTGAAAATGTAGTATTTGATCCAAATTGAATTAGAATGATAAAGTTTACGAATTAACGTTTTTGATTCAACGAGGGTATTTGAACACTGATAATTATCGATGTTTGACAGGTTAAATTTGTTGAATAGTTACGAGAATATTGCAAATTGAACCTTTGTCAAATTAGGAACAGTTTTTCTTGTGTTTTTCCCTAACCCTGATATTTTACAGTAACCGCGAAAAACTGAGTAGTCGCAAAATTCTGGTTTCGTGAATGATTTCACATTTTTATCTAAAGGATTACAAGAATAGAGGGGGCAAGGCACTTTGCTTTGACAGACAAAGTCACGACAATATCAACTGGATTCTCCGTGGCGATGGTTCGTGACAAAAACAATCGAGACTGGAATTTTATTGAGAAATAATTGTTGACTCGAGCCTCGTTTGTAAAAATAAACAATGCAGCTCACTCGTGAACATCTCTCAGGATCCTTAAGAGGTTAGGCTACTGTGACAACGCAAATTAAAGAGAAAGGTCCAACATATGACGTAGAAATCGTGGATTGAAGGTAAACTTAGGATCACAACGATAGAACTTCTAGTTAAATTTCAAAAGCGTTTTTCTCAGAACGACACTTTTCAAAAGAGTGTAAACGACTTCTCGCCATCTAACGAACGGATTGACTTGAAATTTGGCACACTTATTCAGTATAATTGTAGTTTAGTCTTGACCAACGTTTTTCTTCTTAACATTTTTTTTCATTCGTTACTAACAATAATGTCATTGTTCCTAAAAAGAAGTATTCAAAATTTTTGTTTTGATGATTGAAATCCGATAGCAAAAAAAAAGCTCGGTCAAGTCTTACAAGGAAAAGTCGCGAGGTAGAACTCTACGATTTCATTGAAATTTGACATGTTTGTAGAATGGGTAAAAATAGGCGACACTATTTTTTTACGCACCCTCGGAAATAAGGGTGTTTTCCGTTTTTCGTTTGAAATGTGTTGTTATCTGCATCGTTTTAATTCCCATAGTATTTCCATAGTACACGGAATAATAAACGTTGCTGCCATTAAATTTTTTTTTCATATCTCGCACTATTAAAATGTTATCGAAGAAAAACGAAAAACACCCCTATTTTCGACGGTGCCTTTCTGCCCTTAAAAATCGAGTCCCGCAGATATAAAAAAATACGGGTCGCCTATTTTTACCCATTTTACAAACATGCAAAATTTCGTCGAAATCGGAGAGGTCGACCTCGCGACCGTTCCTTGGTAGCCAATATCATCTATTTTCAGCAAAAAAAAAACTCTTTTTTGGTTTCACATCAACTCACATTCAGAGGTCCTCCACGGAATTGTTTATAACTTCGTTATTTATTATTTTTTAAATGAAATTTAGTACCTAACGTTGTTCATGTACATACAAATAAATGTCCAAACAGTTTATTAATCATCTTACCTATGTCTTCAAAATTGATTTTTTTAATAGCCCTGATTTTCGGTCTGTCACAATAGCCTAACGCCTTAAGAAGACTCGAACATTTCACCGATGAATGTGCGGGATACTCATTTCTTTTCTTTGGGGTTGAAGTTTACATCGTGGAAAAGCAGCGAAAATTCTTTTCAATTTCTCATTTTCATTATTATCCAAAATCGTACTGCGCAAATTTGTTATAGCTCGCCAAATAAGAATTCTCAAAAATGTTTGCGTGATTTTCGCAGCTCAAATCTCCCGGAGGCAATTTGGTAAATTGAAAAAAAAAAATTTCATTGCATTTCAACGTTGCAAAGTTCAACATCATTGTTTTCCAACATAAGTGCGTCCAATAAAAGTTCAACCCTTGCTGACATATTCACTTCGCTCATTGACAATAAAAGCCCAGCTCAATTCGCGATTCTTCGGAAAATAACGTATCGAATTGTCTATATTTTTAATGTTGTTCTTTAAAAACAACGATTGAATGAAACTTACGCAAATAAACTTTTATCGAACGCAGCTACGTCTAAACAATAGGAGTATCCTTTGCCATTAATCGGTCACACACTGGCCCTAAATACATCTACACATAAATGTAGAAGTTTTTTGGTAATTCTTCAAATAAGTGACGTTTCGCTTTTTTTTGCTATTTTCTCATTTATTGAATTATAATTGATGATATTCAGTGGGGGGGAAGCTGAAATTTTTTATTAAACAATTTTAGACGGGCAAAAAATCGTTCAAAATAATTTCGAATTTTTCAAAAACCCAAACAAACCGAATATAGACGTCGAAATGTTGAAAAATGCTATGTTTTGTCACGTGTTTTCGCGAACTTCAAAACTCCATAACTTTTTATGCCCCCCCCCCCATTACGAGGTGAATTTCAGCTTTCCCTGACTATCATCATTTATAACCCACTAAATGAGAAAATAGCAATAAAAAATGTTTAGGCTTATTTTTTGGACAAGTCACTTATCTAAAGAATTGCCGTTTTTTTTTTTGCGAGCGTACCTTCAACTGATTACTAATATTCCATACGGTAACGAGGCCCTTGTGCGACGCGGTGGCAACGAGCCCAGGTACATTTGTCGTGCCGATAACATCGACGGGTTCGCTCGATTCCCGTGCCGGCGCGGTTGCCAGTGTAACGGAGAGCGGCACGTTTTGGGTGTGTTCGCCCTTGACGAATGGGCACGTTGGCAAATGACGCTCGTGCTCGGACCAAGGCTCGTCGGTGGGTTCCCAACAGACGAGACAAACGTTGCACGTGAAGCACATCGCTCGGTCGTTCGCGGTTGGATTCGGCTCGTGATAAAATCCAGCCTGAGCCATTTGTCCCGGCAAAGCCCATCTGGTTGAGGAAAGAAAAAAAAAGAAAAAAAAGACGAGAAAAAGAAAAGATTTTCGAGGCTCATTGTGGAAACTTACGAATATGCGAAGATTGCACATTGTTTTGCTTTGTTTTTTTTTTTTTTTCCCTCGTGAGTAAAAAACGTGAAAGAAGTTTTACTTGTAATTCATGTGGGGCCACGTTGAAAAGGTCTCGCGACGTGCTGCTTCGCTGAACATGAGAGCTCGATCCGCCGGTCCACCCTCGAAGGTCAGGCCGCGCAGTAGGCCGTTTAGTCGTTCGTTGATGGCAGATGCTATAGGTAGAGCTGGTATGTGCTTGTTTTGCTTCTTCAATTCCGCGACCAAGCCTGAACAGACGAGCTTCAGCGCCGCGTGTGGCAATTCCAGGCATATCGTGTTCCACTGTGTAACGGACGATAAAAATACGATTTTATTCGATCTACAGCTTCGAGCAGCGATTAAGGGGCTATACCAGTGTGATACTTTCAAAAAATCGATTTTTTTGTGCCTTTTTTGAAAGTTTATACTTTTAAGAATATCATGTAAAAATGTCAAGGCCGTATCTCTAATCATTTTATCTTGCGAAAATCGATAGTTAAATCTTTAAACGCGTTTTTTTTTTCGAAATGAGATTTTTTAAATTTGCTGACATTGTAACTCATAGAGCAATTATCCGATTGACTTGAAATTTGAACTGAGTACTCTTGAATATATTTACTCTGTAATGACGTAGGATATTTTTGATTGGATGAAAATTGACGATTTGGCATCGAAAAAAACGACCATTTTATAGGCAAGAGAACAGACTTTTTTTCATAACTACGCCATTTTGTTGGATTTTGATATTTTTTGAAAATCCTACGTCATTGTACAGGAAATACCTTTCAGTTTAACGATATTTTTTCCTTTTTCGGTTTCAGCTACTCAATCGGTCGGAATCATGTCAGCAGTGAAGGAACTTTTTTTTAGCGCCTCTGAAGGCAGCGCATAAGTCGCTTGGATCTCAATATTTTTCTATGAAAAAATTATGTAATATAGTTCAAATATAGCCAAACATATTTTTAATTTTTCAAACCATTTAATTGAGCATTTTTCTTCTAAAAAATTCCCGAAAATCACCCACATTTTCAGCGTTCACACTGGTATAATCCCTTTGTGCTGAAGCTTGTACAAGACTGAGGATTCATGGGAGACACAAACCCGGGCGAGAGTAGTCGAAATTTATTGAAGGGGGCTTGAAGTTTGACTCGTTGGAACGCAAAGATTCTTTTCAAATTCCTTATTTTCATTATTATCCAAAAACATATTTTGTAATCTTGGGTTATAGATAAATAAGGAACCTAAAAGATGATCGCGTAATTTTTATAGCTCACATTTGTGAAGGGAAATTTAGGAACTTTCGAAAACAAATATTTCGTTGGATTCCAACGATGCAAACTTCAACATCATTGAAATTTGAAATTCTTACATATACATCATAGATATTAAACAAAATCAGATCCAAGTGGGACATTGCGTCGACCAAGCCTCAAATTTTCAGTTGAAAGTCCTTTTTTCATGATTTCACCCTTATGCGTTAATGTCCAAGTTTATTCGAGCTTTTGTTGTTAATTTATTAGGGTTAATATTAACTTCATTAGAACAGAATTTTTGCAAGTGAATGCGTTACGACTTGTGCAGCGGCATTTTTCTAGCTGCTCAACTGTTGACAGCGTTGCCATACAGTTTGGTGAATACGTGTACAGGTTGAATGAGAAAATCAGCAGAATTTTGGCACGTTACATTTATTAGAGTTACAATTATGCGGCAAATGATTGTGAAGTTTTCCAAAAAGTTTCTCTCATATGTAACCCGCTCATACAAAAAATTCCGAACATTTAGTATCGTTCGTTCATTACGCTTTTCCTTCTCTTATCTGAGAGTGAGATCCCATACGAGTGCATGCGGAACTACTGCAAATGAAACGTGTTAACTGCAACAGATTAGAGGTACGTTTCTAAACGTTGTCATGAATTCTTTATCTCTGTCGTTGCAATTCCGCAAGAATCTCATACGCCCTTAATGCTGTTGCGGAACATTCAATAATAATAGACACTTGCATGGTACACACGGAAGAAAATTCCTGTACGTTCGATAAGCAATTCCTCCGAGATATGAGCTTCTCTACAAAATTTGCATCATCGAAATGCAGTGACGATTAATATTTCTGAATTCCTCAAATTTTTTTTCCCCAACCGTTTCTTTAGATATTTATTCAGCGATCTCCAATATAAATCTACGAAAAAAAGATCTACAATAATAAAAATATGACAAATAAAACGTAAAATACAACTCCTGTTGCGTTCCGCAGATGAAAACTGCAACAGGGTGCATTTCTATGGTTACCTCTTCGTACGTTCCACCGACCTTCTGAGCCTTGACGCCCTTCTTTTGCATGCCCTGGGCGATGTGAATTTGGTTGGACAATTCCTGCAGAACCTCTTTGACGTGCTCGACGCCGGGTACGCTGACTAATCGCAAGCACTGATTGAGCAGTATGGCCTCGGACAGGAGAATCTCCATCTTAATGATGTCCTCTCCCCGCGCCACCGGCGTCTGCAGTATGGTATCCAGCAGGAGGACTCCATTGTAGTCGCTGCGCACGCCTATCCCCCGTCCGTCCGTATATAAAACTTTGTCCACACCCTCAGCCAGATAAACTCCTTGCAGCTTTCCATCAGATTTTCCTGATGGACAGGTGAAGAAAAGTGAGCAGGTGAGAAATAATCGCAGAGGCCATAATTCGAAGCTGTCGACATTAGTCGTCTCTCCTCCGTTACGACGAACGATCGATAATCCTTGTATATCTAGTGAGATCAAAGGACCGGAACTCTATACTATGTTGCGGCGGTGTTACGTTGTAGCCGCTCGAAACTGAGTTTAGCAGTGCAAAAGCTCGCCAAGTACGTAGGACGTATCCTGCGAGTCGGCAAGTCGCGTCGAGCAAACCGAAGCGCCGGAATGGTTATGAAAACGCCGGAATATCCGAATATCCGTTGAAACAGAAAGTTCACGGAGATCGGAAAAAAAAGCGATAACAAAAGAAAAGCTCTATTCCGCATCTGAAAGATGGTGGACGTTCGTGGAGTGGGAGTAGGGGAAAATAGGCGAAAGGATTGATAGAAAAAAAAAAGACAGGAGAAAAAAGGTCACACGAGAAGGATGCTTAGTGAGACTGAACGACGAGACGAGCCGTTTGTTCAACAAACCCTGTCGGATCGATCGATTTAATTTGGATATAATCGCGAGAGCGTGGGCAAAGGGTTGTACGAAGACGGAAGGGTGGGGGAGGGGCATCGAGGGGACCCACGCCTGACGTTTCGAAGATTAGCGACCTTGACAATGGGAGATCGTGGAAGCCCGCTACATCGGATGAATAGTTGTATCCTCAAGGTCAACGCAACGATACTCGACAGTGTGTCGACGCTGAGCCGAAACTTTAACTGGCATACGAGGTTGACTCACCAGACAGGCTACTCCGTTGCAGTATAACTCCGAAGTTGACATCGAAAACGTACACTTGACCACTAGCAGTTGTGATAAGTAAAACGTTTAAATTAGGATGATAAATAATGCTCTTGCATTCGGCTTTGACATAAAGATAACCGTCTTCCTTTAGTAAACAGGTATCACCATCAGCCATTTTGCTTATACGATAAACGAATCTTAAAAAAATTTCTAATGCGCGAACATCACGAGAAACATGGCGTAGTCGTATCCGCCATATTTCAGTAGGAACGTCAGTACTGCACGCTGCGAAGTTGTCACATTATCGTTCGCCGAAACGTTTCTCTATGCAATAACACAGAGTCGATTCTGGAGGGAAAAAAAACGATTATCGAGGTTTACGGTTACCGTGATAACCGATAACGACCCAGGTAGCAATTTTCAAAAAGTTGTCCAAAAGTCGACTAAAAGGGTGCCAAATGTCCGCTTGAAAGTTATCTATAAGTTATCATGTGTCCAAAAGTTGTCTTTTTGGATGGTTGTTGACTTTAAGATAACTTCCGGGCGGACATTTGGCACTCTTTTAGTCGACTTTTGGACAACTTTTTGAAAATTGCTGCCTGGGGAACTATTTTACTCGCGAGGGCGCGAGAATGATACACGAAGCCCGCACGCCTAGAGAGCAGGGACTACTTTTATTCGTTTTGTAAGATGATTTTCGGTACTGGAGAGACTCGTAGTTGGTGCCGGCGATTACACACGGCAAACTGGACGTATTTATTCCAAATGACAATGTGAATGCCATTTCAATCGAAATAATGCTCGCCGGAATGTTAATGGAACGAATACACCGGGATCCGTCACTTCCGGTAGAAAGTAACTAGATTTTGGCACAGGCCACGGGGAAATGAAAAGGGCGGTAAGAGTCTTTGGCGTTTGATCGCCGCACAAATGGAAACAAACGCAAGACCATAATCGTCCACACCCAAGTAGCAATTTTCAAGAAGTTGTCCAAAAGTCGGCCAAGTGGGTGCCAAATGTCCGCCCGGAAGTTATCTTAAGAGGGAATGACACCTTATCGCGGTCGGTATGGTAGAACAATTATAGATTCCCAAAAATCTTTGAAACGGCTCTTCAGATCCCGTTGAAACTTTGCCAAACGGTGTCAAATAGATAGACGAATAGCTGTCTGCCCTTCAAGTTTTCTGAATTTGAGAAAAAAAACTAAATTGGCTTATGATAAGCCAATCTACATTTTTTTTCTCAAATTCAGAAAATTTGAGGGTTTGACAGCTATTCGTCTATGTATTTGACGTCGTTTGGCAAAGTTTCGACGGGATCTGAAGAGCCGTTTCAGAGATTTTTGGGCATCTATAATTGTTCTACCATACCGGCCGCGATGAGGTGTCATTCCGTCTTAAGAGGGAATGACACCTTATCGCGGTCGGTATGGTAGAACCATTATAGATTCCCAAAAATCTCTGAAACGGCTCTTCAGATCCCGTCGAAACTTTGCCAAACGACGTCAAGACGAACAGATGTTTGCCCCTCAAATTTTCTCAAATTCAGAAAATTTGAGGGGCAGATAGCTGTTCGTCTATCTATTTGACATCTTCTTGAGGTGTAGATTTACTATATAAAATTTTCGAGAATGGAATCGTGAAGTTTCTCCACCACGCTTCGCGCGCTGTCTGTTACCGACGGTTCCACAAGAGTTACCGCTATTTCTGTTTTGCGACCTAGTTACATTTCAACGGAAGTAACGTCGGCCTTAGTTACACTTACTGTTCATTTCGGTTTAACGGCATCATGGTTTAATATAATTGGATGGCATCGATTTTCGATTGAATTTTCCTCGGCTTATTCGACGCCTCCCAAAACTGGAAATACCATGGAGAATGGGAAGGTGAGTCTTACCATCTGACCGATATGTAAATACCTGTTTTACCAATTGGACCAATTCAATATTTCGCAAATATCAGTTGGTTCAATTGGGCCAATTAAACAGTTCGCTAATGTTCTGCCGGCGCCATTTGCCGAAGCCCGAAATATTCGAGATTATTCGGTACAATTTGACAAATTTAGGAACGAAATATCGAGAAAAAAAAATCAATCAGATTGTTACCGATCTCGTTGACTCGGGTTTTAAACGCACACGAGACGCGACCGCGGTCGAATGTTTCATTACTTCCCACCATACCGACGCCCGTGAAGTTTAACACCGATGGGGTCGCGATGGCCCGTTGCACCCTCCGCACCATCGCGTTCGGTGTTCAACCTCAAAGGCCATTTCGACAATGGCTTACCAGATATTACGTTTTTCCAGGGTATTGACGAGGCCCTGCAAAAACGCACGTGCTTGGAACACCGGTAATACGTTTCCTCCGTGTGGTTCATCTATTTACGCTGAATTCTTCCAACATCGTGTTGATTAACGATACTGCCGCAAGACGCGGGTATAACCTCACGTACGGACGATCAGTCTGATCGGGTTTGTATTTTGCAGGATTGCTACAGAACGGATCGCTGAATCGCCTCGTTGATTCCATCAAGTTACCCGAACCGATGATATGTCCAGTCAGAAACACCGCGTTCTTCGACAAACGTAAAGAATTTCTTCTTAACGTATTTATTAATTGGGACTTCCAGGTGTTTGGATGTGCTGATGGTTTCATCGCCATTGTTATTATTATTTTTGTTATTATTCACATTGTTATTGCTCTTATTGTTATTATCATTTTTATTGTTTTATTAACCCTCCAACTGCACACCGAGTCGCTTCGACCCCATTTTCTTCTTCGTGCAAATACATATTTTTTAATGCATCTCCTACTTTGAACGAATGTTTGGGTGCTTAATTTTTGATTTTCTAAATAAAAAAAAATGTTGGGCCATAAAATAAAGATCATTAACTATGAAAAACGTCTCTACAAAAAAAAATGCATATTTACCGAAAACAATGATCTTAAAAACATCTGGGGTCCCATCGACCCCATATGATGTCAGAGGTTCGTGGCAGAAGTGTGCCATAGAAGGGTTAAAATGATATTCAATCGACTTATTGCTCCAGGCAATGCACTTCCTCAGTTTGCAATGTGTAATATTCACCTACTCCCAGGTGGTACACTCGATTATAATCTAGACCGGACAATAATGCTGGGTGGCACTCGAGGGCTCTGACAACACCTTGCCTGCTGCCTAGTCGAAAGGATGTCAACATTTTTATCTTATCGTTATTGTCATCCCAATTTTTATTATTATTGCTGATGTGTTTGCTGCTGTTGGTATGGTTGTTCAATCAAATTGAGTTTCATTGGCACAACTTTTAAAAGTTTTGAACAAAACAATGACTTTCCGTTTACATATCACTTATTTATCACTTATTTACTGCGCCACGGTTTCTTGCAATTTGTACTATCTAACCTTTCTCTCTTTTTCTTCAGCTATTCCTCCACTCCATCTCTTTCTCTTCCCTCTTCCTCCTTGTTCATTTTTCTGCAGACTTCCGCCATTTTCCTAAAGTACTCTGGTATGGTTGTTTATCTTTATTGGATTTTGGACTTCATAGTGCCTGAGGGTTTTTCACAGATTGCAAGTGCGAGGCACTGAAAGTTAGAAAAACGAGGAGTGAGAATTATAGTGCTTCATCTCTTATTAAGCGCTATCTATTGTGCTTAAGTCAAAGTACATATTATCTGCAATTATTATGAGTACTTGGGTCAAATATCGAGTAATAAAAGCTCTTTTTTGCAATTTGTAGTCTTTTGGGTAACATTCGTTTAAATGATTGCGTAACGGGTCTGCTCGGGGTGCCAAAAAAAAGTCTTTATTTATTTCTGAGGAGAGCAGTTTGATGACTAAGCCAGGATTTTACATACAATCAATGCGTACTGTGGCAAGGTTGAATTTTTTTCATAGAAAAATATTGGTAACAATGACATCATTTCAACGAAGTGCCGCCATTGGTGCATTGTCAATTGGTGTAGGTCAATCTGGTAACAAGGGTGACCCGAAATGAAAAATAAAAAAATTGAGTTTCAGCATAATAATACAGGGTGTCTACCGACCTGAAAAGTCATGAAAAATCTTAAATGTCATGAAATTACGCTCGACCCTGAAAAAGTCATGAAATGTCATGAAAAATTACCAGTCTACCTGAATTATTATACCCTACTAATTTATCGTCGAATCTATATTCAATATGAACTAACTTTGTGGTACTTGTCGATACAGAAGCGAATATCGAATCGATAGAAAATAAAATAGAAGAAAGTAAAAGAAAATGATGCGTTATCTCAACATATATTAGTTTTTCTTTGTTATTCGTGTAAAGCGACTAGATGATATTACTCAAAGTTCTTAAATGTATGTAATATTTTTCTAGATGTTCCCAAAATATATTTCTTTACAGCAATCTTGAAATTATGTTTGTCTCACATTTTTTACTGCATATGGAATTGTACAGTTTGGTGACTTTTCGTTTATTCCGTATACTTTTTATTGACAACTACAAAAATGGCAAACTGTAGAAAAAACGTTCAACTTTCTACAACAAAAAAAACTATTTTAATAATTTTTTTATTGCCAAATGGATAAAGATGACTAAAAATCATACGGTCAGATGATGAAAAATTTATAAACTATGCTCTGTCCGAATTAAAAGTGAATCGGACGAATAGATCTTCAGATACGATTTACACCGTTTCATTGAATATAGTTTTGAGAAAAAGTTGACGATCTGAGCCTTCACAAAAGTCGTCGTAACTCGGTCAATTTGTAGAATTTTTACAAAATGTTCATTGCAAATTAAAAGTAATACTATGCCGCACGCACGTGTAATGAAATTTTTTTCGTTTGGCGCTGGCGGCACAGCTGCAGATTTTTTCCCCGATGCTGGTGTTTTTCTAGTTTTTCGTGAAAGCGATAGCACGCGACACTATTGTGGTGTGACCGGCATTTGTCGGAAAATATTCGCGTGGTACCATGTGGTGTCACCGGTCAGCATATTGTTAAGGCCTGAGGCTAAAAAACAATGCAATAAAAAAAGCGTATTTTTTTAAATTCAAACTTACACCGACCCCTCAAAGATGTCGTCTTCTTATTATTATTAATTCTATTATACAATTAATAATTATTATTTTAATAATATTATTATTACTGCTACTTATTCTGTCATGGCAATGAAAATTGCATGCATTGCTTCACTCGTTCTGAGCTGTACTCAAAATTTAAGATCGATATACCGACCTATAGAAACATTAAAACACTTTTAATTTGCATTAGTACAGCGTACTAGTATTTGTATTTGTGCAATAAGAATGCAATAGTAATTTGCATTCTTACCCTTTTTTCTGCGAGTCTTTTATGTAGCGAGTAAAGTTTTTGGAGAATTTAATTTGCGCTGCGTAATTGTAACATACAGAAATTCTGCTTATTTTCTCGTTCGGCATACCTTCGCATCTTTACCAACCTGTACGTCTCGTTACTGATGCACTGACTATTATGTTCGCGAACAGTACCGGCCGATAACTTATGGAAGAGCGTGAGCAGCGTGAGTAACGCGGGACGGAAGAGAGGCAGAGGAAAAGCCGTGGGCAAAAAGATCATCAAGAATCTCAATCGCGGCCAAACGATTGGAGTCGGCAAGTACAACATGATATGGCCGGGTCTTACGCAGCCCATACTGCGTGGCAAAGAACTTGTTCAGTTGAAGGAATTGCCCGAGGATCCGGAAAGAGAAGCCAACTTGGTGAAGCTCAGGGATTCCATGAAGGTCGCCAAGAGAATTAAATTGTCGCCCTTGGAGCGCGGTTGGACCGGCGGTAAACCGGGAGGAAGAAAAATAGGCCCACCAGATCCAATCGGAGAAGGTCAGTACGCATAATATACCTTATTTTTTAATCCAGATCAAGCGGTCACCCATCCAAGTATTGGTCCAGACCAACGCTGCTTGGCGAAGTACGTCGTTCGAATTTGTTCATCTGTTGCTTATCGATCAACAATATATTGAGAATACAGATAATCATCAGTATTCCGTTCTTAAGGGATCACCACAGTGTAACGGGTCGAAAAATAGCTGATTTTCGCGATGTTTTTCGATGGTTGAAATACGCTAATCAGTCTGATTTTTTATGTCAAACTCATGAAAAACAGAAAATAATTTTTTAAAGGTTTATTTTAAGTCTTTTTGGATTTTTTTAAAGTTGAAAATGTCTTCAAAAAAAAGGAGTCCTTACGGTGTACACCGTTGTGGCCGTAAATATGATCTGAAACAAAATTTGTAAAAAGATTATTAATCAGTATGAAAGCCGCTATCTTGCTATGGAGGTTTTTTAAAAATAAAAATTGCCAAAATGGCGGTGGTTTGAAAAAAAGTATCGAACTTAGCCTATTTTTTCGACAGTTTTGCGTTAAAAAAGTATGAAGATAAAGAAAAAACTTCCGGAGCAGGATAAAGAATGACGTGAAGAATGTTGTGTCAAAATTTGAGACGGATAGCTTGAAAACTCTTCCTTTGTGAGTGTACACCGTTTTGAAAAACGACATTTCGAGAAAAACGTGTTTAAAGTTTAGAGCGCGCATGCCGCTTCTTCAATCACTTTCTCGTGGAAAAGCTGTAGCGACCAAAATTATTCGAATTGCGCCCCAAAAATTGAACAGCATGTTCATAGCCGTCTACACTATCGGATAATGCAAAAAAAATCGATTTTTTTTTCAATTATACACTGTAACACTGTCTACCGACCTGAAAAGTCATGAAAAATCTTAAATGTCATGAAATTACACTCGGCCCTGAAAAAGTCATGAAATGTCATGAAAAATTACCAATCTACCTGAATTATTATACCCTACTAAATTATCGTTGAGTCTATATTCAATATGAACTAACTTTGTGGTACTTGTCGATACAGAAGCGAATATCGAAGCGATAGAAAATAAAATAGAAGAAAGTAAAAGCACATGATGCGTTATCTCAACATATATTAATTTTTCTTTGTTATTCGCGTAAAGCGACTAGATGATATTACTCAAAGTTCCTAAATGTATGTAATATTTTTCTAGATGTTCCCAAAATATATTTCTTTACAGCAATCTTGAAATTACGTTTGTCTCACATTTTTACTACATATGGAATTGTACAGTTTGGTGACTTTTCGTTTATTCCGTATACTTTTTATTGACATACAGCACATTTGTTTGAAAGAGCAACATAAAAATATAAAAATTCAGAAAATCGGTCGCACTGTAGAATCATTAAGTATACTTCTATGCCAGAAAGTCATACTAAAATTAATGAGAAAATCCCTATTCCTTGCCTTAAAAATCCTTAAATGTCATGCAATTTCAGTTCTGGTCACAAATAGACACCCTGTGTAATGATACCTTAAGATTTTATCAGTCGCCTCAAAAGTGGAGAAAATGGACACTCGTCAAATTAAAAGCCGTTTTTTTTTTCATTCTTGTTTCGATTCTAATTGGTTTACAGTAACAGCAATAATTTTACTTGGAGGTACTCGCCGAACGCTATTTTCACGAGTGAATACAAATTTTTAAACAATTTATCAAGAATAAAAAGAGAGGGAGTCCGTTGCATTGGACGAACGGACATGTTGAGTTGAAGGGGTTTCTGGGGGCTACGGAACGCTGGAAGCAAAGAAGAAGAGAGCCAGCAATACTTCCATTTTCGCTAAATCGAAAACGATGTTTACTTTCTCAGAAACCTTCGACGGTTTCGACACCAGAATATTGGAGTACAAGACGGTGTGTCACATGACCGGTAACATGGGGCGAAAGAGAAGCATCAGCTCGTTCGTGGTGACCGGCAATGCGAATGGATTGGCTGGTTTCGCTCTGTCCAAGGCACCGGACGGCAAGGCGTCCCTGAAAACGGCGAAAAATCGTGCCGGTCAAAAGCTCATGTATATCGAGAGATACAACGAGCACACGGGTAAATTCCACCCTCCCTTTACACTGTTAAGAGGGGAGATAACTTCAGGCGAGGAAAAAATAGTTTATCATTTTATCCATTTTTTTTTACAGGAAAGATTTCCTCACCATTTTGAAGACTTAGGGTATATTTTATTCCGGCTTTTGGCTGTTACATGGTTTTTTAAAATTAATCTTCAAAAATGGCGGTGCTATGGTCTTCTAATCGGATTGCGGCGGATGTTGTCAGACGGCTTGACACGTAGTGTCGGTGTGATTAATCTGGAAAAAAAACCAACAAAGATTTTTCTTTCATTAACACTCGTGCGCAGAATATGAATCAAGAAAAAGTGAGAAATGTTGAAAATCCATGAAATGGTACGCTTTCGAAACTAAAAGATGAATTTTCCGAAAAAAATGGCTGCATTTTGCAATAAATTCTTTTTTTTTTTTAATTTCAAGAACATTTAGGGCCATGTTTTAGACAATAAGGTTAAAAAGATTTATACCAAATTCCATCAGAATCGGTCGATTAGTTTTTTAGCCATACTTCATGCGAGATTTGAAAATTCAGTTTAGAAGAGCGTGCCATACCTCCTCCATAAAATAAAAAATATCATGAATAGCCAAAAGTAGTGATAAAAGAAACTCAAAAATAGTGAAGAAATCTTTCATTTAAAAAAAAAACATGAAAATCAGCAAATTTTTTCCTCGCCTGAAGGTATCTCCCCCCTTAAGGCGAAGCGACTCGCAATTCAGCCGGTAAAGGAATGTATGGAAAGTTTTCGGAGTTAAGCCAAACGCAAATCGAAGAGAAACTCGTCCTAGCTACGGTTGAAAGAGGCACATTGACATGCCGTCGCGTTTACAAGGAACATCCCTCAGGTGACACCCTTCGATTTTGTTGAAATTTAGATATGTTATAAAGCACCGAAAAGTAAGCGATACGTATTTTTTTTATCGGCGGAAAAACGGTTTTAAGGGGTGAAACCATCCCTTCATATAGGGGTGGTTCACCCCTTAATTTTTTTGCAATGTCACTATAGTGGATTTTTATTTGCTTCGGATTAGAAGAATTTTCGTTTTTGTTTAATTAAAATCGGTGGACTCCTTGTAGGTGAAACTGCTACATTACCCCTAGAGATGCCTTTTTCGAGGGGTGGTTTCACCCCTTAAAACCGTTTTTCCGGCGATAAAAGAAATGCGTATTGCTTACTTTTCGGTGCTTTATAACAAATCCAAATTCCAACAAAATCGAAGAGTGGCACCTGAGGTATGTTCCTTGTTAGTGAAAAAAATCATTTTGAAAAGTTCCGAAAACTACCCTGTAGATAATTGTTTATAACTATGACAAAATGAGTGGGTATCGCTTAATTACGCAGGCTGTATACGTATACGCTAGAGGGGTAATAACGAGCAATAGGCATCATGTCGGCAAGGGCCGACGAGTTGCTAAAGCAAGAGACGCACGGGTCGCTGTTCGCCGTATCATTTCGTCTTGACATAGTACATGTACAGTAGCTTGTCAAAAGTCTTTTACAATTGGAATGTTCAAATACCCCTACTTCAATATAGAAAAAGCCGGATCATGACCAAGTATAACTTTGCATGTTCATGAAATCCCTCGATTCTCCGCTTTGAGATCTGAAAAATATTGAAGCATCTTCACTTTCAACTCGCTGGTAGAAAAATTCGTCACGTGGAAATGTAAAATGAATTTAAAAATAGAACATTTCTTGCTATAATTTCATGATCAATGAGAAATTTGCAAATGATTTATTCTGAAGCGAATTTCACGGGCTTCGATGTGTTTACGAGCTGTCGTTCTTACATACTCAGCATGACTACTAAATCAGTAGACTTCAATTCGTAGCGGCACTGGCTTGATTTGGAGTTCTATACTTACAGACAATCGCTAGCCGCTATTGTTCCCCAATACCATTTCAACGGGTCACACCATGGCTGGAAAAAAGAGAAAATTTTGTGATTTTTTTCTGGAAAGACGTGTGCTGGTTTTAAAATTATTTTTACATTAAAGAGTATGTTTTTGAGTATCATTTAAATCGTCCGAAATAGAATAATCAAGCGCATTCACTTTTTGCACGAAATAATCTAGTGCTTAAACGAAGGTTTTAATAAAATCTTGCTTTTTTGAAAAAATGGTTGCAGCCCAAAGTGAAAGTACCGACTCGGTGACAAAAATGCTCTATTTTCGTTTTTGAAAACAAAACTATGCATCGAAAAAACGTTCCTTCGTTCAAGCAGTGCTTTTTTATGTGAACAAGAAGTTTGTAAAATTTAAAATTGATCGGCGCAGTGATTTTTGATGTATCGTATTCACCAATTTTGAAAATGTTTTTTTGAGATAAACGCATTTACAGTTGATCGGTTCGGGGGACCTACCCATAAACGTCCATAACTCCTTCAATTTCGAACGGATCGACTTGGAACTTTCAGAGAACATTTGTAAAATATATATTGAGCATTCCAATTCCGAAGACCAAAAATCGATGTTTTCAAAAATATCAACTAGATGTAAGCCCTCTACTCGAAATCTCTTAAACGCGTTACTTTTTGTTGTTGCTATATTCATCTGATCGCGGAATACCAATGAAACCGAATGGAAAAACGATCATGACGTCTTTTCCATAAGAAACTACGCTAATTATTCCGTCTTTGAATTTATCGACGTATCGCTAATAGCACTCAGCCTTACTTGGGTTTTCACGCTCACACGGGTGTGCGCATTATCGGTAGTATTTTCAAAGAACTTGAGCACCGATCTAACAATCAAACGCGAACTAGCAGTCTCCCTTAACTCGTCAAAAATAATAACAACGTAAACTTCATTTTGTTTTGGTTTTGCAGTGATGCACGACTTTTACACGCGATTCGGCAATACGAAAATCTTCGTGACCAAGAAGAACGAGGGCTACGGTCTCGTGTGTCATCGCGCGATCAAAACCATCTGCGAAGTCATCGGGATAAAGGACCTTCACGCTAAAGTCGAGGGTTCGACGAACGTGCAACACATAACAAAAGCCTTCTTCGTCGGTTTGTTGAAACAGAAATCAATGAGGCAATTGGCGGAGGAAAAACAGCTCCATCTGGTCGAGATGAAGCGCGAGCATGATATGTATCCGACGGTGATCGCGTCCCCGTCGCACGTACGAAAGGACGAGGAGATCAAGTCGAGCGAAGTAATGGATTTCACGCAGTGGGTAATGGGCGAAAAGGTCGTGCTGAAGAAGAAGAAGTTTCCTCCTTTTTACACGAAACATTACTCCTGGACGATAAGACAGAGGAAGCAGGTGTATCTCAGGAACAAGGACGAAGTTCGAATTCGTATGTACGCGGAACACGGCGAGCTGCGCAGCTTCCTAACCGACAAGTATCCCGAGGCTAAGGCGATGGTGTTCAAGAAGAGAGAACCGGTTATCGAGGAAGTCGAATGAACGGGAAATCTACTCTTCGTACACGCGAACGAACGCATTTTACCGTCATTGTAAATAAATAATTACGTAAATCGTGGTGAACTTTTATTCGTTGCTTTCGTATGATCGCCTTTCGTTACAGATTTCCCACAGAGGAGATGGCGATCCTTGTGTGATCCATTGATCTTTAAGGCTGTTAAGGTCTAGTGTTAAGATAGAGAAACGCAGTCATTCTTTGAAATGTTTTTCTCGAAAACCATCAGACATAGGACATTTCGGGTTTTTGTGGTTTATTAAACAAGAAATTAAGAACACATACGTTTTTACAGATTGGAAAAATGTTAATTATTAATAAAATTACATATGACTAGTAAAAATGGATGCCGCAGTTTTTTGGGCATGATATCTGAGCTTCCAGTGGTCTGAAACAAAAAATTAGAGAAATTCTATAATCTGTAAGCATGTCCCTATTACGCTTACTAGAATGAAGAATTTTTTTTCAAAGAATGGCTGCGGTGTAATCGAACATAACGATTTTTCATGCAATAATGATGAATTATAATTGTGAATGTATATGTTAAAAATCGTTCATGTATTTTTATCGAGTTGATTCTAGTACACGTAATATACACTACATGTGGTTTAAATTTGAAGTAAATGGGTTTATTAGTTTTCGAAATATTCTGCCCAACAAATTGAAAAACAGTTTTGAGAAAAACACATTTAAGTTTGAATAAGCATACATGCACAAATATGATGAGAGTTTCAAACTTACACTCAGTCACAAGAGTTGCACAAAGAGCTCATTAATGTTTGAGCATTGTGATTTTCGGGTTTTTCCAGGCACCCCCAATAATAAATCTCAATATACAACAGGCGGATAGGGCGCTCGAAAAAGGTCGTGCGCGCCGTGCAAGTCAGGTAGTTACTCCGATTGCCGTGACCCCCATAAAGACCCATAACTCGGGTAATTAATCCAATTTTTTAATGGCTCAAAAACGAAAATATTCGGAAGAAATTATACCTTCAGAAAATGCAATGTAAAAAAATTGATTTTTTCGACCCGTTACACTAGACGACGGCCTTAATAAAAATTGCCGGATCGGTAATAATAAGAGTGCGGAAAGGAGAAATATTATTTTTTGGAAAGCTCGATCACTTAAAAATGTCTTGCCTTACCTTAGCCATCCTGCATTTCCATTTTAACACATAAAAAATCTCATATCCGCTGCACTCAAGCCCTTTTGGCACCCCAAAGTTTTATCTTATGTACAGTGCGTAGAATCTCTTGCACGCCTCGCTTTCGTGAAATAACTTTGTAAAGTAAAATGCTTTTCAAGCTCATTTCAAACAGCCACACTGTAGATGTATCCCTAGAAAAAAGTGAGGCGTGCATAAACTTTTTGAACTCACTGTTCACTTCAAATTAAAAGATTTCAGGATACAAACAAGAATTGCTCGTTTAATCCGAGTAACATACACGAGTTAACCCGCATTTACGGTAGATCTTAACATTTTGCCGCTAGATCGAATCTACTCGCTACCTAAACAGCCTAAGTAGCAATTTTCAAAAAGTGGTCCAAAAGTCGGCTATACGAGTACCAAATGTCCGCCCGGAAGTTATCTTAAAGTTAACAATCATCGCAAAAGATAACTGTTGGGCACATGATGAATTATAAGAGTAACTTCCAAGCGGACATTTGGTTCCCATTTGGACAACTTCTGGACAACTATTTGGAAATTGCTACCTGGGAGAGTTGCGATGCCTCGCCTAGCATTGCAGTGAACTAAAGCACGAGAGGGCGCGCGACGAATAGAGTGCCGTCAACTAGTCGAGGTGGTGCTGCGCTACATCCGGTAGGAAAAAGTTCCCGAGTGACACATCTAGATCGCATTTATTCCGAACCAATTTCACCTTTGAACTTAAGGTAATACATTTAAGCAAAAATGCGTCCGAGTTTGTAAATGAGCAATCATTTTTAGAAAGTAACGAATTTACCTACCACCAAACTACATAAGTAGAATACCTTACTATTTGAAAGTCGAAAAACGACATAGCCAATTAATTGACAGTAAGTTTTCTTGTCTTCTTGTCTGTGGTAGTAAACTTTTAGCAGAGCTTGCTCGCGGCATATGCCAACACTTGGAAAGTTTGTTTATGCGCATGATCGCGTACCAACGTCCAACATACGGCTCGTACATGTGGCAACGTACCTGGCGAGCACAATCAATCCCTTAAGCTAACCATACTTATTGCCGTTGTTGACCGTGCAGTTCTTGCGACTCGTGCAGTGTACAAATCAACGATTCAATTAAATAGAAAATCGACGGCTCTATGAAAGACGATTTGTAAAGACCAAAGTTTTGAAAAAGCAGTCGATGGACCGCACATCATTCGCAGCGTTGCAAAGTCGTCTCCGCCAACGCATTCGCCCGATCACGTTCCATCACGTTCCAAAAGTAGCAATTTTTTAAAAGTTGTCCAAAGGTTGGCTAAGTGGGTACCAAATGTCCGCCCGGAAGTTATCTTAAAGTCAACAACCATCCAAAAAGATAACTGTTGGACACATGGTAACTTATAGGTAGCTTCCAAGCGGACATTTGGTACCCATTTAGACAACTTCTGGACGACTGTTTGGAAATTGCTACCTGGGGTATTTCATACTTCGGGCACTCACAAATTGAAAGGTTATCATTTTTCTGTTATTATAACCGTAAGACATCCATTTATCATTCCACCATTTTTTAATGAGCTGCCGCGTCATTTTTCCTTTATCAACAGAAATATGATGTTCTCCAGGACTTGTCCTATGCAGCGCGTGCTAGAAATGCCAATTTCGAGAGCGAATATCGCGATAACGGGATGGTCAATGTATTTCAAATTGCACAATCGTTTGCAGGATACCCTGGATAACATTATAGTATTAAATTGCAACACTTTTAGTCTCACATCTTTTTCCATGTACTACCTAAAGGCGAGATATACATTTACAACGATAAGACAATCGATTTTTTTTTCTATAAATGATCGAAATATATATGTAGAATATTGTCCCAAAGTTTCAAAACGATATTCGAAAAATTTCAAACGTTACCCGCCCAAGTAGCAATTTTCAAGAAGTCGTCTAAAAGTCGGCTAAGTGGGTACCAAATGTCCGCCCGGAAGTTATCTTAAAGATAACAACCATCCAAAAAGATAACTGTTGGGCACATGGTAACTTATAGGTAGCTTTCAAGCGGACATTTGGTACCCATTTAGACGACTGTTTGGAAATTGCTACCTGGGCGCTCGGATACGGAGGGGGCGTAAACTTCGAACGCGTTTTTCTCAAAACTGCATTATCGAAATTGGTGTGCAGCATTACTGAAAAACTATCAAGCCGATTGAGTTCAAACTTGGTAGAATTATTGATAATATTGTTACCTTCTACTTGACAAGAATTGTTTTTTAAAAATTAGAAAAAAACTACTTTTTTATTCCAAATTTTACAGAAATGTTGCGGAAATGTTGTTTTCTTTTGTAAACAGGTGCAATTGTAACAAATTTGAATTTTTTCATTTTAATTACCGTCATATCGAAACTGCGGAAATGTTTTCTTTTGTAAACAGGTGCAATTGTAACAAATTTGAATTTTTTCATTTTAATTACCGTCATATCGAAACTATACATGTTCGAACTGAAAATAATTGGATTTTTTTTGCAAATTAAAGTCTACGGGAATCTAGACTTCACGCCGATTCGCAACTCCCGCGGCAAACCTTGCTAATAACACTGCCACAACTCCGCCATTTTGATGATAAATGAATTCAGAAAATTGTTTTGTATTCTTAAATATATTATTAAGGTATACCTATAGTTTGATAATTGTACTAGAATCATTATTTTTTAGTTTCAAAAATCCGTCAAAATTGCTTAATTTTTCCCGCCTAAATGTAAATCGCGCCTTACGGGCACGTCAACATAACCTCACAAACTTTCCAACCTATTTTTCTCATAGATGATTAAGATTTCTATGGAAAACAAAGCATCAGCCTCCGGAGAATTCCCTGACGCAGGCCTCAACGATTTTCTTTTGCCCTAACTATTATTTATCAGTGAGAAATCTCCGTTCGAAAATGTCATCTATCTCTCTCGCACTCGGTCACGCGGTACATCTTCTACTTCCCCTTAACGCATCCTTCACATATCTTTTGAGAAACTTTCTCGTCAATAATCTGTGTAAAAAGAAATAATCTCGAAAAATAATGAAAAATATATATATATAAAATCGCAGTGCGGTACATTCGCGGGGCTTGCAATGCGTCGGTAAAACAGAACCGCTGCACGACCTCGATAGGTTCTCCGACCTGGAACTAGTTTCCGGCGCATCCTATTTCTAGTGATCTCTACATTCGTTCCGAAGCCGATCCATTCGCGCGCCAACGAGACTGGAAACGACCAACATTTGAAATGTCACGTAAACGCCGCCAGCCAAAAAGCAAAGTTTTTTTGCCGTAGTGCGTTCCACTCGAGCAAAATTCTCAAACTACACTGCAAATAAACGCGTTCCCGCGATTCGTCGGTTCGTCGTTCAAAAATACGCAGCTGTAGGATCGCGTCTCGGCGATTGGCGGTGGCTAGTTCCACAGGTATAAGAAATACACTGTGTGCTGTCGGTACGTCACGCGCGGCACCGCACATATTACGGTTTATAACGCTTTGGATTTTTTAAATGCGCAAGGGCCTTTACCGGTGCAGTGAACGCGCGTGGCCAATGCACATACGCGAGTGGCAATCGGTATCGGACAAAAATCGTGTGTCCTATGCGCAAAGAAGAAGTGCGCATAAAGCCGGAATAGAGCCGAGACGATGACGATGTTTCGGGGCAGGCGGGCTCGCGCCTCGACTATACGTCGTGAATCGACCCCGTGGAAAGTCGAAACGGCGGCGGGGCGGCTCTCGGATAAAAAAATGAGAGGAACGGAGCGGACAACGAACCGCCCGTAGTGTGTGTCGCGGGACCGCGGAGAGGGGACTCTCGCAACTATAACACGGACCGAACGAGGCGCGCGCGCGATAAAGAGAGACGGAAATATATATCTTGTTTTTTGTTTTGTTTTCTTTCGTTTGTTTTTGTAAGGTCGCGCGGTGTGGGTTTGAAGGAAAATTCGCAAGCTGCGCGCGTATGTGTGTCTGTGAGTGCGTTCGGGGCAATATACACTATGGTGTTATAACCGGGAGTTTCTCGATTATTATATTCCCCTGCGTATATGAGGTATATAGTGTCGCCGGCGACGACGCGCGAACCTCACACACGGGGCCAACGTTAAAACACATGTTTCGCGGCCCGACGACGACGACTCCGTACATCGGACCGTTTCTTTCTTTTCGTTTTCCCTCTGCATCGGGAACACCGCTACTCGGATACGACTCCCCTGTGCTCGCGGGCCCGTGAAAAATCTTCACGGCCTTATATATCCTGAGAACGATATATATATACACTTTCCGTATACTTATATATATACATACATATATATATATATATGAATACATGTATACGCGTATATTCGTATACACAAGCTCCTATCCAAGTTTCTCGTCACGGATCATCGTTCAACGACGACGTTTTTCCTCTGAGCGCTGAAACAGCGCGCGAACGAAAATACGAAAAGAGGGCGCAAAAAAGGAGGATAAGGAACGAGAAAGAAGAAGAGGAAAAAAAAAGAAGTCGCGCAAGGAGCAGTGTCGATGACGTCCATCGGGACGATGTGCCGCCGCGTATCGCGGGACTGAAATAGAGAGGGGCTCGTTACCCGAAGGCGGCAGTGCGTGGGTGTCGATCACACTGTGTAACAAGACTGTGTGCGTGAGAAAGAGAGAGAGAGGTTTATCGAGCATCGATTCTACCGAGGCTTCCACGTACCTAAAACTCAACGTTCTCCCCTCCCCTCTGGCCCCGCCGCGGGGAACTTTATGCCAAATAATTACCACGAGGAAGACGCGTTTCTCGATCACAACCACCATCCCTCCTCCTCGCCCCCTTCTCCCCGCCACCCCGTTACGCTGCCCTCCCTCTCGCATCCGTCGTTCCCTCTAACCGTGTTTATCGTACCGAATACACGTCGACCCTTTTTATCACGCAAATTTTACGTTCACGAGTTCTGTTTTGTTTGTTTATTTTTTTCCGAGTGAAAAATCCTCGCTGGACATTGTGTGAGTTGCTCGGCGGAAGTTTGTCGCGGCTCTTCGCGCGGGGCCCGAACGGCGAGTGTCGTCGGCGAACGGGCGATCCTCCGGGTCCTAGATGGGCCGATGGGGAGCTTCGGGCGTCGAGTTCTCCCTTGGGACTCCCGCGAGAAACGACTAGCCGAGGCTTGACACGAGGAGAGCGGCGCGAGAATCGAGAGTAGACGCGCAGCCGAACCGCTCACCCGCGCATTATCGTCCGTCTCGCTATCCGGTCGAGAGTACTCGCCTGGTGGCGACTCGGCCGTCGCGACAGGAGGTGGCTGGACCGGCGCGACGTGAGATGCCGACGGCGAAGAATGGAACGAGCTAGGAGGGCAGTATGCGAGAGAAGTCAGCGGAATGTACCGCTCACGTAGACTACGTGAGGGGCACGACAGAGATGTGCTCGCGCGATCCTACCGCCCTTCACCAAGCCCTCTCCAAGGCCAACGGCAAAACTTCAGCTTCTAGGCCTGCCGCAAATCATCGGGACGCCAGGATAGACGCCGGCTCGCTTCCCAATCCTGGCGGACGCTTGAAATTCTTCAAGGATGGCAAATTCATACTGGAATTGTCGCACAGACGCGACGGCGATCGCACCACGTGGTTTCCGGTGCCGAAGAAAACTTTTTGGCCGCCGGCTAGCACCACTCCCAACAGACAGGAGAGCTCTACTTCTCTCAGCGGTGAGACAATTCTTCCTCGATGTATCGCTGCGGTTACCGTGCGAGCTTCACGCCCCGGCGATGGAACGGTTGTAAATGGGCTAATTGGCACGGTCGGGTCGGCGGTACACCGAGAAACGGAGGAAACTTTGGTAGAGGGGGACGGTACTTGTGTGGTTCACTTTGTTCTTGGTATATGAACGGTATACGCCAGGGTGTATGTAGAACCGAGACAAAATGTAGATAATTACATGTATTGACGGGTTAAACCTAGCTCGTGGGTGGAAAAAGAGGAATTTTCGCGCATTTTTTCTGATAAAACGTTTGCAGGTTTTCACGTTTTTTTTCTCCTATATCAGAGATTATGGTTTTGAGAATCTTTTATAATTTTTGTATTGGAAAATAATTATCAATATTGATACACTGAATTGCGCGGACTGCTGGTTGAAAATGACGTTGAAGTTTGCACGGTTGGAATTCAAGACTTGGTTTCGTTATATCTTCATTTTTATTATTATTCGAAAGGTTTTCTTTGCAACTTAAGCTCGTATGGCTGTAAAGAAATAAGTATAAACGTTCGAACGATTTTCTAGCCTACATCCGGCGAAAAGAAATTTTATCCGTGAAAAAGAATTCATTTTGTTGCGTTTCAACTATGTAAACTTCAAGATTTCGTTTGAAGAACATCCTTCGCGGTGACCAATGCTACTGGAAACAAATCATCCGAAATCAGAAAAACAAACGCATTTAGTTTTTGCATGAAATTATCTAGTGCTTGGACGAAGGATTTAATGAAAGATTGATTTTTGATAAAATGGCTGCAGTCCAAAGTGTGTATATTGATTTTCAAGGCAAAAAAACTATGCAGTGAAAAAAAATTCCTTTGTTCCAGCACTGCTTTTTAATATGTCAAAAAAGCTTGTTACAATTTGAAGTTGATCGGTGCAGTGATTTCTGAGATATCATCACCGATTTTTCAAGTTCCTTTGAGAAAAACTCTTCTAAAGTTCATCAGTTCACGGAATCTACCTATAAACGCCTGTGAATGCCTCAATTTTTAACGAATCGACTTGAAATTTTCGGAGAATATTTTTGAAATGTTATATTTTGAGAAACCATTGAACACCAAAAATAGCCAGTCTCAAAAATTTCAACGAGGTGTAAGCCTGTAAGGAAGTATATGAAGGATATCCGTAGAACTAGAAGATCATAATATGGTGTTGAAGTTTGCACCATTGGAATGCAACGAAAGTTCTTTTTTATCTTCCATCTCCTCAGTTTCTCCATCATTCCAAATCTTATCTTGCAAATTGTGCTGTCGAATTTTTATTAGAATCCTCAAAAACGGTTGGGTGATCTTTGTCGTCCAAATATGCCGGAAAGGTTCGCGCTTCTAAACTTTCGTTGCGTTCCAACGACGCAAACTTCAACATCACATCAGAATGGATAATTAGTCTTTGCCAGTAGCTTGCACGTTTTTTGGAAATTTGGACTCCTGTGCATCCCGGGAATGAATTTTAGGATCAAGTATCAATGACATTGAAGTCTGCATCGTTGGAACGCACCAAACGTTTAGAAGCCCGAACCTATTTGGCAAATTTGGGCCACAAAAGCATAAATTTGCGGGATAAAATATTGAACGACGAAAAAACCAAAGACATAATTTTATTTTTAATTTCGTTGCAATCTAACGATGCAAACTTCATCTGTTTGCATGAATAGAAGGCAATGAAATTAATATTTCAGAATTCCTTTTCATTTCAACAGGCATATTTCGCCTACTAAAGTTTATTGACCATTTTTACGACACTTGTTTAGACGTCTAGAATATAAATCTGCAGAGAAAGATTTTGTGTGACAATGAAAACAAGGAAATTGAAATATAAAAAAGAACTTTCGTTGTATTTCAATTATGCAAACTTCCATTGCATACTGAGGTTTATTAATGGGGTTAACGTTTGCAGCGTTTGTGTGCAACGAAAATTCTTTTCAATTTCTTATTTTCAATGTTATCCAGAATCATACTTTGGAAATTCATCGAAAAGAACATCTTTGTCATTTTCGTAGCTCAAATTTGCCAAAGGAAATTTGGGGAATCAAAGAAAATCATTTTCGTTGCATTCGATGCAACCGATGCAAACATCGTCATGGTTATTATGAAAGGATGACGTTGAAGTTTGCATCGTTGGAATGCAAGGGAAGGCATTTTTTCTAATTTGCCAAATGTTCATTGGCAGATTTGAGCTTCGAAAATCACGCGAACATTTTTTAGGATTTGTATTCAGCGATCTACAACAAATTTGCGAAGTATGATTTTGGTCAATAATGAAAATAAGATATTGGAAAGAATTTTCGTTGCTTTCCAACGATGCAAACTTCAACCCCCATATGAAAGGAACGTTATTCGTAGGTCTAAGATAATTATTTAAGAAAGTCGATTTCTATCAAGTTTGATACATGCTGATAATGACATCCAATATTTTGAGAAATACGTTTTCTACTAAGTTAAAAAAAAGCCATTTTCCCCATAGCATGCGGATAATCACTTTACTAGGAAACGAATACAAAACATTGAGTCAGATATTGATGAAGGCTGCATTGAATGTTTGCTGAATGTTTTGCATTGAGTATTTACCAAAGATCTTCATTATCAATGCCGAAGTCCATTCCAAAGAAAAGTCGCGTCACCAATTATACTTGGGGGACCCGGATGGGCAAAATTCCCGAAAACGATAGATATCCTATCAGCATCGTTGTCTAGCCCCAACAACTTAATTTCGGCCTGAAAAACGAATGTACAATTATAAAATTTCGGTAACATTGTAATGATGTTGAAGCTTGCATCGTTGGAATGCAACGAAAATTCTTTGTCATTTCATTTCTTCACTTTGATTACTATCTTAGCCGCTTTTTTCTCAAGTTTAGTTTGTGGAACTGTAATGAGGATCTTTACAAATGTTTCAGTGATTTTGGTAGCCTAAATCCGTCGAAGAAAGAGATTGGGCAAAATGAAAGAAGAAAAAAAATTCAAAAATGCCGAACATTGATTTTTCTCGATTGCTAAAGCATTTTTTTGGCGGATTTCGGCTACCAAAATTACTCAAACGTTTTCCAGGACCCTTATTGAAAATCTACAACATAATTTGGCAAGAAAATATTTCCGATTATAATGAAGATAGAAGAAAAAAAATTCGTTGCATTCCAACGGTTCAAACTTTAACACCGTTTATTTCCTTCAGCTCCATTTTTATTATCTGAAACATTTTTTTATAGAGTTTGGTTGTAGGTCTCTAGTGAGGATCTTGAAAGTTTTTCGTATCTTTAATCTGGCATAAAAATTTGCATCTAGAAGAAAAAAATATTTCTTTGCGTTCCAACGATGCAAACTTCAATATTGTCCCCCTCAAGTATCGTGCGGTTTTATACACACATTGGACAGGATGCTTGGAAATCAATATTTATTGCAATTAGATTTAATATTTATACGGTGGAACAAATGTATCAATTTTTCACACATGCAATTCGTTATGTGTAAGAAGATGTGTACATTCGTTCGGTTTTGGTTTCGTGATATCTTGCTGTTGATGACGATGGTAGGACTACGTAAATTAGCATAGAAGAGCTGAATCCTGAGAGGATAGAGCATTAAGGGATAACACCACTCTAGCGGCAGAAAATAAGGCCTAACTTTGACATTTTATTTTGGGAGTATGGAAAAAGGAATAGGATTTCTTTTGAGAGGGTTTAGTTAACACATATTAAAGTATAAAAAAAAATTTATTTTATTTTCATACAAAATGACGGCGACAGAGCCCATCTTGATAAACGTGTTTTTTACAAATAGCTTCACGGGAGGACGGTTTTCTCGTAAAGTATGACTTGGAACAAAAAACAAAAAAAATAATAATATATATATATTATTAGCTATGGTAGGTAGACTACGTAGGGATTTTTTTAAATCAAATTTTGAAAAAAAAATTGCGCACTTTAAAAGAAATAAATTGATTTTTTGCCCAAAAAATAAGCAGTAAATTATTTATAAAAAAAAACGTTTACATTTAATTTAAAAAAAACGGCTGCGTACTCCCATAGAGAATGTAATTGTGAAGCTACTATCAAAATTTTAAATTTATCCATGTAAAGGTGTTCGAGTAACCCGTCCTCCCAGTTTGAAAAAAGCGGTTTCGAGAAAAACGCGTTTAAAGTTGTACGAGGCGCCTGAAAGAAGTCCGAGGCGCTGCAGCGAAATCGATAATTGAACCTTAAAAAAAAATTCGTTACAGGACCAATTGCATATTGTTTTTATGACCCCAAAGTATTTTTTAAGCAGAAACAAACGATTTTTCCAAAATCCTAGAGTGGTGTTTTTCCTTAACAGAAAGTCACGGGATTGAAGTTTACTTCATTGGTATGCAACGAAAATTCTTTTAAATCCCTTATTTTTATTCTTATTTTGTAGAATAGATACAAAATAAGTATTTATTCTGCAACCTCTGCGAAAAATATATTTAAAAAAAATGTTTAAAAACAAAATATGATTTATCATATTTTGCAGAGGTTGCAGAACGCTACGTGAGAATCCTAAAAAATATTCATGGGATTTTCAGAGCTTAAATCTACCCACGGAAATTTGGGAAATTAAAAAAAAAATATATCGTTAAAATCCAATGATGCAAACTCCAACGTCATAGAAAATCAACGACGCACTGTGGATCGAGCATGTTTTAAATTAGTACCATTTTCAATTAATAATTTGACTGCTCGTCATACAGAGACGTACTCAATTTCCATGGTGTTGAAGTTTGCATCATTGGAACGCAACGAAAGTTCGTTTTTACATTTTATTTTACGTTTTTCATTATTATAAAAGTTTTTACATAGCTTCATCTTGTAGGTCGCTAAATAAATAACTTGAAAAATGTTTAAAGGATTTTTGTTGGCAAAATCAGCTAAAAGAGATTGAAGGAATTCAGAAATGTTTATTTTCGTTGCACTCAAACTCAGCCTCATCAATTTCCACCAATAATTTGGCATTACCAAATGCTTCTTCGATTTGAATACAGAAGAAAAACGACAGCACAACTGTTGAATTTCCCACGGTCTTAAAGTTTGCATCGTTAAATGCAACGAAAATTCTTTTTTATTGTTTCATTTTCTCAGTTTCTTCATCATTCATAATCTTATCCTGCAAATTTCCGCTGTAGATTTCTTACGAGGATCCTAAAAAAATAGTTGCCTGATTTTTCGGGCCCAAATTTGCCAAAGAGGTTCAGGCTTCGAAAACTTTTGATGCGTTCCAACGATGTCAACTTCACCATCACGAATTTCCCACGATCTCCAATTTTGCATCGTTGGAATGCAATGATTTTTTTAAATATATTTTTATTTCCTCTTTTTGATTATTTCACAATATCTTTTTTGTGGATTTTAATTCTACATCACTAAATAAGCGAATTATAGAATGATTGAGGAGTTCTCGTAACGAATATTCGGCAAAAGAAATTCGAGCAATTGAAATATAATCACTTTCGTTGCATTCCAACGATGCAAACTTCAATCCCATAAGTCGATGGTGTTGAAGTTGGCAACGTTGGAACGCAACGAAAGTTCTTTTTTGCGTTTTATTTTCCATATTTTTATTATTATAGAAGATCTTTTTGTATAGATTTATTTTGCAGATCGCTGAAAAAATATCTTTAAAAATAATTGAGGGATTTTTGTGGGCAAAATCTGCCAAACGAAATTGAAGGAATTCAAAAATATTTATTTTCATTGCACGTCAACGATGCAAACTTCAACCTCATCTAAATCGGCCAAAATAATTTTTGAGCAACTAAAAAGAATCAACTTCCGTTGCATTCCAACGGTGCAGAATTTAAGGCCTTAGGGCACAGTAACGGGTATAAAATCATGTGCGAATTCAACATTTTTTTTTTCGTATGAAAAAGTAATTCACTCATAAAATTAATTACACATTTATTTAGTATGAATATCAAGCTGTTAGAAAAGATATTTTTCTTTTTCGATGTACAAAATGGCCGACTACTCCAAACTTTTCGAAACAGCTTTTTTCCAATTGGCGTGACAAATAACTTCAATAATTTTTACTCGATTTACTTCAAATTCAAAAGTTATGTACCTAATTGCATTTCGCAGAGAAGTACGTACGGAATTCCTGATTAATCGAAAACTTTCCATTTTATGAGCAGTTTATGAGCAGTTATATCGAAATTTTTCACTGAAAATTCATTTCTTAAGTTTAAATACCTACAACTTATGAATAAAACAATATTTTTTTAATTCCGTACGTACTTCTCCAGGTATTCTAATGTAGATTGATGAGAATTGTTGTTTTTTGTTCTAGGTAAAAAATTGTGGATGCTAAATGTCACGCCGCGGAGCGCCTAAAAAAAGATAACAAAAGAAAATATTAGTAGTCGACCATTTTGTACATCGAAAAAAAAAATATATATATATTTTTTAACAGCTTAATATTCATACTAAATAGATGTGAAATTAATTTTATGAGTGAATCACTTTTTCATACGAAAAAATTGTTAAAATCGCACATGATTTTATACCCGTTACAGTGGCCTAAGGCCTTAACGTCGTTCTATTTATCGATTGGTCAATCGATAATTAGTACAAGAGTGAACATAGTTTTTGCCCGCTAGATGCACGCGATTCTCAATTAATTTTTCACATTGCTTGAAATTACACAATAGACGATTGAAAAAATTATACACGCGATAATTTATGTTTACCGCATTTGTCGCTTTCAACGAATCACACGATTTTAATTTCGAATGAAATTTCGATTACGCGTTAATGCAGTCGCAGAGCGGGTTGACTTTCCTTACGTGACCAATGTGTTAATTCAATCCTCTGAATGAGTTTAGTCTAAAGTGGAGACACAGCTGAATCGCTTTCTCGTAACCCGGAAACCGTAGATTCAGCCTGTGTCATAAAAATCCGTAGACCCATTTTCAAGATTACATTCACAAATATACTAATATATATTTTCAATTCGTTACTTTTATTATTATCGACAATCATATTTTGTAGATTGAGGGAGTAGATAGTGAAGAAGGATCCTAAAAGAAGTGCGCGCGATTTTCATAGTGAAAATCGGCTAAAGAAAATTTGGGAAATTCGAAAGAAAAAAACTATCCTTGCATTGGAGGTGCCTGAAAGATTGAGCGATGCTCGATAAAGGGACTAAGGGCATGACATTTTTAATGCCAAACTATGCTATTTCCAGCGATCATATGATGTCGAAGTTTCCGTTGTTGGGAGGCAACGAAAGATAACTTTTCTTTAATCGCTCATAATTTATTTCGCTGACCTAGGGTACGAAAATCACTAAAATTATTGTTCCTATCTTCAGTATACATCTACAACCTCAATTAGGCAAGAAGAAAAAAATGGATCATATTGAAAATGAATATATTTTTAAAAAATGAAAAGAAAACTTGTATTGCATTGCAACGATGCAAACTTTAATGCCATGAGATTTTAGTGTTGAGTCACAATCATCAAGACTGACATGCAGTACGAATGAAAAAAAAATCAATTGTATTGTCAGCAGATTATTAGTTCGTAAAAATGAAATCTGGTTATTCAGTCGCCCAAATGAGATTTCCCACAGTTTTGGCCTAGCTAAATCCCCATTTCGCACCCCCGAAATAGTATTTTCGCCTCAATTTATGAAAATCCTTGAACCTACTTTCACGAAATAATTGTGGCATTCAAGCTTGCGACGTAGGAATGTAACGTATAGTCGTTTTTATGTTTTCGTAATTCTTTCCTTTTCTCCTTATCCCAAACCGTTGGAGGATACGTTGCCAATTCCCACTGCCGATCCCAAAATACCGTTTGCCTGATTTTCGTAGCCCAAATCTGCCGAGAAACGAGCAATTAAATAGAAATGAATTGTCATTGCACTCCAACGATGTATACTTCAAAATCACACAAAGTTTCCGTAACAGACAAATACTGCTCCTCGAACAGTACAAAATATGTTGGGAGCGAGTAGTGGTGCAATCGGTTGTCGACCGGCATTGAAAAGGTGTCGTTTCGTGCCGACAGCGCGCCAGCTCGCCATCGATTGTGAAAACAACAAAAACTACGCGATTTGAAGGAAAAAAAAAATTGTGTGCGCAGTGTACGAAGTGAAGTCACTCAAAAGATGATGAAGTTTGCATCATTGGAATGCAACGAAATTTCATTTCTCTTCGATTGCTCGCATTTATTTCGCCAATTCAGGGTATGAAACTCACCCAAACGGTTTTTGCTTATCATTAGAGATCCATGACCTTAACATATTTAAAAAAAACTCACAGATCATGATAAAAATGAAGAAATGAAGAGAATAGAAAGGAATTCTCGTATGGGGTTGAAGCTTGCGTCGTTGATAAGCAACGAAAGTTGTTTTTAATTCCTCAGTTTTATTATCATCGAAAATCATATTTTCATATTTTTACGTTGTAGATCGCCAAATAAGGATCCTAAAAAATGATCGTGTGATTTTCATAGTTCAAATTTGCCAAAGGAAGTTTAGGAAATTAGAGAGAAAAATGTTCCGTTGCATTCCAACGATGCACACTCCAACGCCATCTCAAAAGTCTGAACGAGCAAAGCAGTTAATATTGAAGTTTGCATCGTTGGAACGCAACGACAGTGTCGACTACGAAAATGTCTTCAACGTTTTTCATATAAAGTCCTCATATAAAATTAGGACACAGAGGATCTTCATATAAAATCCGCAGCTAAAACTTGCAGGACTCCATTGCGGATGAGAACGAAAATGAAAAAATAAAAATTAAGAATGACTTTTCGTTGCGTTTTACCGATGCAAACTTCAACATCGTCAAAGCAGAGGAGTGTTGTAACTTAACCCTTACTTGCCACACTTCTGTAGAATACACATCATCATTACATTTTCGCATGAGAAAAAAAGTGGTGGGGTTGTTTCGAACCCCACAGTAGCAAATAAGGGTTAAATATCCCTGGAATATTACGATATTGAAGTTTGCATCGTTGGAACGCAACGAAAATTTCGAGGCTCAAACCTTGTCGGCAAATTTTGACCGTAATAATCACCCGAACGTTCTTTATGCTCCTCATAATAAATCTGCAGCCCGAATTTGCTCGATAACATTTTAAATGACGGAGAAACCTAAGAGAGAAAAATATGAAGAAAGAATTTTACGTTGCACTCCAACGATGCAAAACCATAGGATAATTCCCATAGGATTACCGTGTTGAAGTTTGCATCCTTGGAATCCAACGAAAATTATTTTTTCTTTAATTATTTACTTTTATTATAAACGAGAATTTTTCAAATTATTTTTATTATAAATTATTTATTTTTATTATAAAGGATTTTCTTGCTCATTTGAATCGTAGAATTTTAATGAGGATCCTGAAAAGCGTTGGATTGATTTTAGTAGCCCATAACAGCAAAAAAAAATCATTTTCGTTGCGTTCCAACGATGCAAACTCCAACATCATATAAGATTCCTTTCCACGTGATCCGAAAAATTAAAACATCTGTTATTTCCTGCGCAGTTTCGGACGACAATTCATCGATACAATCAAGCCCGTGGCAGAGGGACCACTGTTGGAAGCAAGCCCATCCGAGACGCTGTCTCACCACGGAATTCAATCTGTACTATCGGCGCGATCCGCGGAATCGTCTGTGCGCCCATCCCCGTCTAGTTGCCCGAAAGCGTCGACGTCCCCACGACCCCTCGACAGCAACCACGACGACGATCACGACGCAGATCGGTCAGGAATCCGTACCGATGAACTGTCAGCGGGACTTGTCGTCGTCATCGTCGTCGTCAACGTGTTGTCGCAGGAGCACGATCGGCACGGGCAAAGCCCTCGGTCTTATAATCGATAAATTGGCGAGACTGCTGGATCCGAACGTCGTGTCGCCGCGCAAGAGAATACTACGGGAATTGGAAAGGGTGACCCTGGAGGATCAAGCCTCGAAGAGGCGAGCGACACCCCAACCGACGAACAATAATCCGACGAGCGCGCCCCCCGTGCCCTCGCCGAAACAATTGTCGTCCTACAGTATAACAAGTATTCTGGGCGAGGACAAGCCCAATCCGGAGCCGGGATTTTTGAGAAACTTACTCAAATTGGAGGACGGACAAGCCGTTAAATACTCATCGTGTCATTCCTATCCGAGGACCCGGGTCGATCCTTACGTAGCGTCCGCGACAAATCCCGTTCATCATCCGCTTTACGGCGTACCGATGCTACCACCCGCTCCCTATAGAGCACCACTCTGGATGCATTATCCACCACCCGTGCATTATCCTCCCCCGATGCCCATTTATCCACCGCCCCCGCCTCATCCATCCTCGCCGCCTGTTCATCACTACAAAGACTACAGGGAACAAGCTCTCACACCTCCATCAGGTATGTGCCCTCTAGAACGTCACGGTAAAAATTATATGCAATCTTCGTCATCGAGCTTGCCTCTTTGGAATGCCATGAATATTCCTTTCTTTGAGTTGCCCAATTTCTTTTTCAGGACGTTCGGCCACACTAACGGGTATAAAATCATGTGCGAATTTAACAATTTTTTCGTATGAAAAAGTGATTCACTTATAAACAAATTACACATCTATTTAGTATGAATATTAAGCTGTCAGAAAATATATATATATATTTTTTTCGATGTACATAATGGCCGGCTACTCGAATCTTCGCGAAACAGCTTTTCTCCAATTGGCGTGACAAATAACTTCAACAATTCTCAATCGATTTACTTCAAATTTAAAAGTTATGTTCCTAATTGCATTTCGCAGAGAAGTACGTACGGAATGTCTGATTAATCGAAAACTTTTCATTTTATGAGCAGTTTATGAGCAGTTATAACGAAATTTTTCAAAAATTTTCAAAATTTACTTCTCAAGTCCAAATACCTACAACTTTTGAATAAAACAATATTTTTTAAATTCCTTACGTACTTCTCTAGGTATTTTAATGTAGATTGACGAGAAATTTTGTTTTTTGTTCTAGGTGAAAAATTGTGGATGCTAAATGTCACGCCGCGGAGCGCCTAAAAAAGATAACAAAAAAAAATATCAGTAGTCGGCCATTTTGTACATCGAAAAAAAATTCTAACAGCTTGATATTTATAGTACATAGATGTGTAATTAATTTTATGAGTGAATCACTTTTTCATACACAAAAAATTGTTAAAATCGCACATGATTTTGCACCCATTACTGTGGCCCGACGCCTTAATTTTCAGACTGAAATTCACTCGAACGGTTAGTTCGGATACTTATCGAAGGGCTGCCGTTTAAGGCGGGATATACATTTATACAGGAACAAAATAAGCAATATTGAGGGTTTTTTTAAACTAAGAAATCATTATTCTACAATTATCAAACTTTAGGTATACTTTAACAGTATATTTAAATATACAAAACAATTTTTTTTAAATTAATTCATCGTCAAAATGGCGGAGCTGTGGCAGAGTGTTACGGCAAGGTCGCCGCGGGAGTTGCGAATTGGCCTGCAGTCTAGGTTCCCGTGGACTTTGATTTGCAAAAAAGTTCAAACATTTTTTCAGTTCGAACATGTATAGTTTCGATGTGACGGTAACTAAAATGAAGAGAATGCAAATTCAAGAAAATGGCACGCATTTACAAAAAAAAATCAATATTTCCGTAAAATGTGGACTAAAAAGTAGTTTTTTTTTCCAATTTTTCAAAAACAATTTTCGTCAAGTAGAAACTACCAATACTATCAATGTTTCTACCAAGTTTCAACTCAATCGGCTTAATAGTTTTTGAGTAATCCTGCACGCCAATTTCTATAATGCAATTTTGAGAAAAACGCGTTTGAAGTTCACGCCCGCTCCGAATCCGAGCGGTGAGGCACAGCGTTGACGAGCTGTAACGTTTGAAGTTTTCCGAATTTTGCTTTGAAAATTTTGGAAAATGTTCTACATATATGGTTCTATCGTTTGAAGAAAACAATAAGTAAATCGATTTTTTTATTGTTGTAAATGTATATCCCGCCTTAAAGTCGCGAGAAAGTATTTGTATAATGACGAAAATAACGAAATGAAGGGGAAACTTGAACACTAGAGGTTTTTGGTTGGCCTTTACCATCTTCTCGCACGTGTTGAAGAAAATTGGAGAATTTCCATTTTGTGACAGTCCCAGCTAATCAGTTTTAAATTACATGGACACGCTGATTTTTCTTTTAATATCTCAGTTTCCATATTGGCTCGATTTTCTTTCGAATACTGTATATCTGTCTTTTAAAATAGGTAACTTAATATTTTTTAGATGTTGTATTTCTGTTGAAATATCGTTTTTATATACTACTTTTGCAATAGGAGCTAGTTAAGTAATTTTTTACTTTTCATATTTTTAACAATTCGACTTGCTTTTTTTGTTTCTTATAATTCGCTTACAAAACGACGTTGAAGTTTGCATCGTTGGAATGCAACGATTTTTCATTCTTCATTTTTATCATTATCCGCAGCCTTTGTTTTAGCAAACTGAGGCTATAAATCTCTAATAAGAATACGTAAAACTGTTTGAGCTTTTTTCACAACCAATGTGAAAAAATATGTTTTTAGCACTTCTCTATGTGTTTGGGGAAAAAGATTAAAGTAGAAAGAAAGACCGTTTATAACAGATATTAACACTTGTAAATACAAGTTTGACCACTTTTTGAAGCATACTCTCTGAAATTATTATATCTACAGAAAGTTAACTGATAAAAAATATTTCATTACCTACGTTGATAAAATTTCTACTTTAGCGACCTTTTAAATAGCTGTATCAGCTTAAAAAAATTCGTCCCTCTATAATTGAACTCAACATTTTCATAATTTTACATTAGAGTTGAAAACAAATAGGGCTTTGAACATAAAGAATGGCTTTTTTTGGCAAATATCGATTTTTAGAGTAACGTAAAAAATAAAAGCAAATTGATTTCTACGAGGCTTAAGTTTAAGCAGAAAAAATGCTTTCCTTTAGCGGAGATATATATCTTATTGACAAAACAATTATTTTCGATCATTTGTATTCACAAAGTGCGTATTGTAGAATTTTGAGAATTTCAGAAATGAATAGCGACCGGCTAGGCGGGAGTCAAAGCTTCGATTGTATAAACTCTCTTCCATTAAACATTCCGTAGTCATGTTCTTGGTTATTAACATTTTGTTATCAGACCATGTTGCAAGCGTTTCTTTGAGTTTATTGGGTTGTTCTAGACTCAATTCGGAATCCCAACCTGCAAAATTAAGGAATCATCACAGTGAAATCACGGCTCGAAAAATAGCTGATTTTCGCGATTTTTTTCGATGGTTAAACTGCGCTAATCAGTCCGATTTTTTTATGTCAACTCAAAGCACTCATGAAGAATAAAAAATCAATTTTTAAACGTTTATTTTTACTCTTTTTCACATTTTTTTACGGTTGAAAATGTCTTCGAAAAAAAGTAATGCTCACGGTGTACACGTTTGTGGCGGTAAATATTATCTAATAAAATTTATAAAAAGATTATTCATCAGTATGAAAGCCGATATCTTTCGATGGAGGTTTTTTTTAATCCAAATTGACAAAATGGCGGTGGTTTGGAAAAAAATTATCGAATTTAGTCTATTTTTCCGACAGTTTTGCGTTAAAAAAATTAAGATAAAAAAAAAGGTTCCACGGCAAGATTAAGAATGGCGTGAAGAATGTTGTGCCAAAATTTGAGACGGGTAGCTTGAAAAATCTTGCTTTGTGAGTGTACACCGGTTAAAAAGAAACGAAATTTCGAGAAAAACGCGTTTATAGTTTCGAGTGCGCTGCTCGAATCACTTTATCTAAGAAAGGCTGTAGCGACCGAAATTATTCGAATTCCGCCCCAAAAATTGAACAGTATGATCATAACCGTCTAAACTATCGGATAATGCAAAAAAATCGATTTTTTGAAAATTTCACACTGCAATGATCCCTTTAACACATCTTCCTACCTCTATTTCATCTACTCTAACCATTCCCCTTTATAATTATCCTTTTATGACAAGCCGGTTTGCATAATTAATTAATTATTATTACGACCATCGAACATGACTGGTGATAAAAAAATTCAATTAAACTTGTGTTATCTCCGGTCGACGCTATTGAACGAGGAATGAAGCATTATTTTATCATGTCCTCATACTCACGTCTACACCAGACAATGGAAACGTATACGAAGTTTAACGAATTTATGCCAATTTTCGTTCATCACGTGTTACATGCACTTTATCATTTCCTATCGGTCGTCAGCGTCACCGAACATCGAAACGTTCGTGACGTCTGAAGCTAGAACCGATGTTTTTCGTACTACAAAATTGTCCATAAAACTCAAACGAATGGAATTCTCACGATTTCCACCAACTCGCAATTTTACTGACGAATCTTCATTTTTTACTTGCAGATATGCCTCTCAATCTGTCGAAGCATGCGGGTTGAATCTCAGGATCCGGAACAGTTGGTGCCTTATATCGATGAACAAATTTCTATGAACACTGCCCGTGCAACGACAATGCGATATGTTAGTATTTTTTTATCCGTATAAACGATAGCGAGATAGTAGGTAGGGATTTTGCGAGACGTGGAAGCAAATTACCGTTTGGCATAATTGTACATATTGATTGCATAAGCTGTCGAAGTCGACGTAGATATTTTATATCATTATCCATGTAATGAATTTCGTCAGTAGTATTACAGTAATAACAAAACAAGAAATGAATGGTAAAGCGCCGAGTTGAACTGTAGGTTTTTTCTATTACGTGCTGAACTCTGACATAACACGTGACATGTATTTATTGTAATCTACGTTTTTTGTTTTGATTTTTTCTCAACTTCCAAGATTTCGAATCCGTTATTGAATAATTATCTTGCGTCGCATCGGTATTTTAAACTATCGAAATATACATACATACATACACACCCCACACACACACGCACACGCGCGCGCGCGCACACACACACACACACACACACACACATGTCGTCACACGATTAGCTATAAGCGCGATCAAAAACGAATCGACGTCCAATCATTGAATGATTAGAATTTAAAAACGTGAAGAAAAAAGAACAAAAAGGAACACATGCGTTGTCTCATCCCTGTGCATCTCATTTACAGTTTACCTTGTTATTCAGTTTAACGTTAATGTCATAAACGATACAACTTCCCATCAGTGGAATCATAAGAAAGACATAGGATTATGTACAGAAACAGATATTACATATATATATATATATATATATATATAAATATATAGAGCTACTTGTTATTGGTCACAGTCCCATCAAAGGGTTGTAGGACATGTTTTCCGCTATCAAATAACCCAGTAATGCTTCACGCAAAAATGAACCATTTTCGAGATGTTATTATATTTATTTATTTTTTCAGTAAGTGGTAGGCAACATACATAAATACAAAACAAAATGTTGTATAGAATCAAACTTTTTTGTTATTTGTAGTTTAAAGACCCAGTAATAAAGAATTATCAACAATAAAATAAGAATAATCTGCAAACATTTTTGAATCAGGGATCCAAAGCTCTGGAAGTCTAATAATTGTTCTTATTTTATTGTCGACAATTCTCTGTTACTCCGCGCTCAAACTACAAATAATAAAAAAAGTTTGTTTCCATATATCAGTTTTTTCAAAATAATTGTTTTAACTTGCCTATTCCTGATTCAAAAAAATCGAAATAATGATATCTCGAAAATGATTCACTTTTGCATGAAGCATTGTTGGGTTATTTGATAGCGGAAAACATGTCCTAAAACCCTTTCACGGGCTCGCGACCGATAGTCAGTAGCCCTGTATATATATAGGACGTGAACTATAATAACGGAACAAAAAAATGTAACGCATCGGTTAATTTAGATTAAAGGGCTTCGACAATGGACAAACTATAATTATTTATACGGTATCAATGAAGACAGGAAAATTAACCGATAGAGAGCGCGAGGCGTGCCTTAAAATAGTTTTCTAGAAGAAAAAAGAGAAAAAAAGGGATTGAAGAAGAAAAGGAAAACGTATTAATCCTCAGTCCCCTCCTCCTCCGGCGCCCGCCCGTCCCGATCTCCGCCACTTCATCGAAATGTAAACATTCTCAGCTGTGTACATTGTTATTACTCCTCATGTACATAGATGCACAGACACGATCTTAATCACTCCATAACACAAGTTTAAGTACATTCGTCGCATTATTTATTAATCGAGAGGAAAATATAAATTTTAAAGACTCGATACATCTCGATGTACGATAAAAGGGATAACAGAAAAAAAAACGAAGAAGAAGAATGAAAGGTAAAAGGCAAGTTCAACTCAAGCTCTGGATCAGTAGATTATTTCCAATTATACATTCGCGTACGCTATCATCGAATCAGGACGACGTATGTGAATGTTTTGCACACGAGCAATTGTATAGTAAAGACTAATTTCGTAAATATAAATATTTCGTATACTAAAAGACTGAGTTTTATTTATCGATGTTGAAGTTGTTTGCTCTGCGCGCCAATACTATCAGTTGAGGATTGGCAGGAATTTGTATATGGGAAATGTACAGGCCTTGCAGCGAAGCTAAATTTTCGTAGTGGGGGTAGGCACGCTTATCATCTCCACTTTTCGATTCCCTAAGCGCCGCTACGCATCGCTACTAGCAAGGGGAAGTGCTTTCCCCCGTCCCTCTTGCCGGCGAATAGGACCAAGGTGCCTACGTCTGTTTTTTTGGCGTGATTGTCGAAATAACCTTTATTTGCGACCATATACCACGAGGTTCTACGCGATTTATCGTCATACATTTTTGTATCGTGTTTTTACGCATAAATGTCAATTTTTTTTGATAGTGTTTATGAAAAAAATGCGAAATGGCTAAGGGTTGCGCGGTTCGCAATTGTAAAACGGGGTACGCAAGTTTTAAGCAAAAATGCACCGTGTTTCGACTGCCCAGCAACGTCGAGCGATACAAAAAATGGCTCGATGCTATTCCGGGACTGAAGAGTCAATACGTGTGTGAAAAAAATGTCGAAGACCGATGTATTGTGAGACATTGGAGAAAAAAGGATGTAAATGGTCGTATTATCGTTTTTTTAAATTGGTTTCGTATATTATGCAGTTTTTAAGACAGTACGGTCAAAGAACAGATATTACATGGTACCCCACGGCCCGTGTTAATATTTGGCAGCAAAAATGTAATTAGTATTTCCGCCGGTAGACTGCGCGGCGATGTATCGGTGTGCCACACACAATGATAGAGGTTCAAGGCACGCCTCTCGCGGTTGTCTCTCCAGAGATTAGTAGGGAGATGTACAACGCGGCCCTTTTCGGCAGAGATTAGTAGGGAGATGTACAACGCGGCCCTTTTCGGCGTGCCTCGTAAATGGCGCTAAATCGCGGCGGCGAGTTCGGGAGTATGATTTCGTGATCATCGCCTCTGTCGAGGTTGCAGATTCCCTTGTAGCCGCGCGAGTCCGTGATTACCGTTCAAGTCGGTATCGCAGTCAGTGTGAACACAAATGGGTAGCTCGGAGGGGGAAAAGTCTCTGCCCCTCGCAAATCGCGCTCGCTCAACGGGCGAACGGTGCGAGGTTTTCCGTCCGATCGAGCTCGACATATATGTGTGGCCGTACTGCGGATTGGAATATGCATTAAATGAATTTCAATGTGAAAAACATGTATCGAGATCATTGTTTTTTCTCTGTTGCCCGTTTATGCCGAAAATGCGGGTTAAAAAAATTAACGACAAACCGCGTTGAAAAATAAAACGCCGTAACGACCGTGGGAGGTTCACAAAGAAATCTTGAGTCTTTGCCGCGATCGCTCCGACATTTTTTTTTTCAACAGAAAACATTATGGGTAGGGATGTATCATAAATGATTCTTTATCACCCATGAGTGTTGTGGTTGAATTGGCAGCGTAGCGGATTAACGATGCTTACGGTCCGGGTTCAATCCCCGGTGAATCAACATTTTTTTTCTTCATTTTATGTTCAGAAAATGTCGAACTCACTCTCGCTTTAGCTATTCTCGCCTGTTCAGGCATTATTTATGATTTTTAATTCGTATATGCTTAATAAAAAAAACAAGACATTGCTACCGGGGATTAGTGCAGCCAGATCGCGCGTAAAAGTTACCCCCTCTCTAGTCTCTTACGCGCCCATCACCCAATCATGGTAGCGCGTGTCCGTGAGCGAGCGACGCTTGGACATCTTCGGAAAGAGCCGAGCAGGGTCGAAGTATCCCGACCGCGCCTTCGGCAGCTGCACCAATCCATGGACGCTGAGCACGTTCATGTGCGGCCAAGCCGAAACGAAGACTTCGAGGGAAAAAGCAATCTGAGCACGACTCGCGTGTGACGTCACCCGACGGCACGCGCGAGGCTTTTAGATGATTTCAATGCTTATTTAGCTCTTGATTTTCTGCGTTATTAACGTATACAAAAAATGTATAGCGCGCTCTGATTGCTTATTTTTTTTAGTTTATACGTTAATTTAAAGATGATAATAAAATTACTCACACCCGTCCTTATGCCAAATAAAATATAATTCATAAAAGTAAGCGGAAATATATTTTTTCTTGCTCCCCTAGCCGAAAGTACGCACTTTCCGGCCGCATTTCAGGCCGGGAAGAGCATTTTTCGTGGCCGGCTGACGACCGCTCGCTCTGACAGGATTTTCGCGGCCGGCGATATTTATATATGCACGTTATTCTTTTATCTTGTGCTCGCTCCTGTCAAAGTCGTGTCGTGGTCTCGCGAAGAATTTCGTTCGTGTCGAAAAAAAAAAAATGGAAGAATCCTCATCAGAAGGTTCTTGGTTCGTTGATTTGATGTTTATGTTAATAATGTTGGTTTTATTTCATCTTGATGTTTTTAATGCCCGCCCCGACCAGCAAAACCTCGGCTTCGCCTCGGTCTTGCAAAAGTCGGGCGGGCACCCCCCCCCCCCCCCCCCTCCACTCGCCTCCCTGCGGGAATGACAGCTTCATTGCATTTCACGAGATGGCCCGCTGACAGCCGACAGATGACAGCTGACAGCACGAATGACAGCATTAATTGCACGGAATTACATACATTAATTAGGCCCGTACTTTCGGCTACGGGATCAAGAAAAATAGTATACAACCCAGGGCCCAAATGTTGGATGCCCTGGTATGTGCGATATGAAGGCCTCGGCTTCGCCTCGGCCTTTATATCGCACATGCCAGGAAATCCAACTTTCGGGCCTAGGGTCGTAATATACTAATATTCGTATTATTATATTAATTCTCATACTTTCATCAAGCGATAAAGCATTATCCCCAAAAACAAGCCAATCATCCATCCGGCCGCAAATCGTAAGTACCAGAAAGTGCACATATTCTACAAGCGATGAGATGGTCCCGTTGGTAGCGTTCCTGGCTTCGGCCCGCAGGGGCCCGTGGTGCAAATTTTTCTCCAAATTTTTCATAATTTCTCATATTTTAATCATATTTGAGATTTTCGGAGAAAAAATGATTTAAAACCGATTCAAGTTCTGGTCTATTTCCCAAAAACACATTTTTTTTCACTGAAAATTCACGATTTCTCATTTTTTTCCCGGAAATTTCTTTTTTTCCTATGACCTGAGTGAACGGCTGCGGAGATATTCGGAGTGAAGTTAAAGATGAAAAGAAATGAGATTTTTAAAGATAAATTTAAGAGAAAATTTGAACATTAAAAAAATCAGATTTTCGTAAAACAAACTTGTTCTTATTTTTTTCGGAACTTTTTCTTCTTCCTATTGAGTGAAAGGCTGCGGAGATATTCGGAGAAAAGTTATAGCTGAAAAAAAATGAGATTTTCGTAGAAAAAACTTATTGCATTTTTTTATCTCTCATAATTCTGAGAAATAATGAATTTCCGAAATTTTTGCAAACATTGTTTTCCTTAAGGGGTAACACCACTGTAACGGCCTGCCACGAAGTGTTTTAGACAAATAATACTTGGGGTAATTATTAAGCATATATTGAAGTATATTGCAAAAAAAATGGACGGGAAAATATTACAAAATGGCGACACTGCAGCCAATTTTTCCAAGGCATGTTGAAATTAAGGTGCTCTGCGGCACGTAGTATAACTTGTGTCATTTTTAATCTGGACAAAATCATTTTTTTTTAAATTAAATCCAGATGAGTGTAGGTAGTGAAGTACGTCCCCATACGTACTTCACTTTAGAAATATTGATTTTTGAGTAATTGCCGAGTATTTGACTAAAAATGTTCATTTAGACTTAATAAAACAAAATTACTTTTTTAAAATTAAAATTGGCATAGTTATACTGCATGCCGCAAAGGTTCGACATTCTTCGGAAGAATTGCTGCAGTGTCGCCATTTTGTAATATTTTCGGATAAAAATTTCAAGCAATATACTTAAGTATCTGCTCAATAAATACCGGAAGTATTATTTGTTTATCACATTTTCGTCCGGAAAAAAAATATTAAAAAATACGCTTCCTGTAAGGCCGTTACAGTGGTGTTACCCCTTACAGTCTTCATATAATTTCCGAGATTTTCCCGTGATCGTAATTAAAGTGATGAAATATTCGGAGACATTCGGAGAAACTCGGATGTTTGCGTAAAAATAATTGTCCGCAAAACTCCGAATTCTTCATATTTGTTCCAATTCATAGAAAAATTCGGAAGAAATCGAAGTTTTTCGGAAAAAAAATTGCACTAGGGGCGCGGGATCCTATTATTCTATAATCCTATATTATTACTATTAATTCTTATTTGATTAGTTATTTTTATTAGTTATCATCATTCACTTTTTTTTTATTTTGTTTAACTTCCAGCTGTACAGGGTTCTTTCCCCTTGATACATACCCCATATTCCAGTTTATATCCCCACGATGCGGCCGCAGCCGACTTCCCCCTCTGTATTGCATTCACCATGACATTTCTGCCATGGGTATAGGGAAACTGCGGAAAACCTATACCAATACAGCCGGTCCGGACTTCGCTTCCCAGTCTCAGAGCTAGTCGCGTTTCGTCGAGAAATAACTCACAGACTACAGTCAAACTCACATGACACACACCAGTTATCATCATTATTTTAATTAGTTATCTTTTAGTGTCGAAAATTTTTTCGCGGACTCTGACCGCTTATTTTATTAGTTTGTACGTTAATTTAAATATAATAATAAATCTAAATTGCAACTTATTTATCTTCTAAAAAATTGTTTGCGCTTTACTCACACCCGTCCCTATGCCAAATAAATTGTAATTCATAAAAGTAAGCGGGAATTTATTTAGCCATAAAGCATTATGATAATGCTTTATCGCTTGATGAAAGTCTATGAGCGTAAAGTATATGAACGTATTTGATTAATTATTGAATGAATATAATACGAATATAAATATATTTCCGCTCATATACTTTTATCAAGCGATAAAGCATTATCATAATGCTTTATCGCTTGATGAAAGTTATGAGCGGAAATATATTTATATTCGTATTATTATATTCATTCAATAACTAATCAAATAAGAATTAATAGTAATAATAATTTTTTTAAAAGCGGGGATCAGCGCCGGGACCGATCCCGCACCCCTGCGGACCGAAGCCAGGAACGCTACCAACGGGACCATCTCATCGCTTGTAAATATGTGCACTTTCTGGTACTTACAATTCGCGGCCGGATACACTATGATAATGCTTTATCGCTTGCTGAAAGTTTATGAGAATGAATATAATAATACGAATATATTTCCGCTTACTTTTATGAATTACAATTTATTTGGCATAGGAACGGGTGTGAGTATAGCGCAAAAAATTTCAGAAGTAAAATAAGTTGTAATTTAGATTTATTATTACATTTAAATTAACATATAAACTAATAAAATAAGCGGTCAGAGTGCGCGATAAATTTTTCGACACTAAAAGATAACCAATTAAAATAATAATGATAACTAATAAAAATAACTAATCAAATAAGAATTAATAGTAATAATAATTTTAAAAGAAGCACTAAGCGCGGGGAACGATCCCGCGCCCCTAGTGCAATTTTTTTCCAAAATACTCCGATTTTTTCCCGAATTTTTCTATGAATTGGAACAAATATGAAGAATTCGGAGTTTTGCGGACAATTGTTTTTACGCAAACATCCGAGTTTCTCCGAATTTTTCCGAACATTTCATCATTTTTATTACAATCACGGAAAAATCTCGGAAATTATATGCATTCTTTAAGGGGTATCACCACTGTAACGGCCTTACAGGAAGCGTATTTTTTAATATTTTTTTTGGCGGAAGAAAATGTGATAAACAAATAATACTTGCGATATTTATTGAGCATATATTTAAGTATATTGCTATAAATTTTTCATCCGAAAATATTACAAAATGGCCACACTGCAGCAATTCTTCCGAAGCATGTCGAAGCCCTGTGGCACGCAGTATAACTGTGCCATTTTTAATCTTTGAGAAAGAGTTTTCTTTTTTATTAAGTCTACATGAGTGTAGCTACTGGAACACGTAGGGGATTTTCGAGAAGTTAATTAAAACAATATTTATTAAAAAATAACTGTCTTTAAAAAATTGAACATTTTTAGTCAAATACTCGTCAATTATTCAAAAATCAATATTTCTAAAATCCCCTACGTGGTTTACTTGCAACACTCATCTAGATTTAATTTAAAAAAAATTATTTGGTCAGATTAAAATTGGCACAAGTTATACTGCGTGCCGCAGAGCACCTTAAGTTCAACATGCCTCGGAAGAATTTGCTGCAGTGTCGCCATTTTGTAATATTTTCCCATACATTTTTTTGCAATATACTTCAATATATACTTAATAATTACCCCAAGTATTATTTGTCTAAAACCCTTTGTGGCAGGCCTTTACAATGGTGTTACCCCTTAAGGAAAATAATGTTTGCAGAAATTTCGGAAATTCATTATTTCTCAGAATTATGAGGGATAAAAAAATGTAATAAGTTTTTTTTACGAAATTCTCTTTTTTTATCTATAACTTTTCTCTGAATATCTCCGCAGCCTTTCATTCAATAGGAAAAAGAACTAAACAAGCATTGAAATCCTCTAGGAGCCTCGCGCGTACCGTCGGGTGACGTCACGCGCGAGTCGTGTTGAAATTGCTTTTTCCCTCGAAGCCTTCGTTTCGGCTTGGCCGCACAATGAACGTGCTCAGCGTCCATGGGTTGGTGCAGCTGCCGAAGGCGCGGTCGGGATACTTCGACCGTGCTCGGCTCTTTCCGAAGATATCTGAGCGTCGCTCGCTCACGGACACGCGCTACCATGATGGGTGATGGGCGCGTAAGAGACTAAAGAGGGGGTAACTTTTACGTGCGATCCGGCTGCACTGGACGCGGGTTCGATCCCCGGTAGCAATGTCTTGTTTTTTTTATTAAGCATATGGGAATTCAATATCATAAATAATGCCTGAACAGGCGAGAATAGCTGAAGTGAGAGTAAGTTCGAAATTTTCTGAATATAAAATGAAAAAAGAAGTTGCTTCACCGAGGATTGAACTCGGACCGTAGGCATCGTTAATCCGCTACGCTGCCAATTCAGCCACAACGCTCATTGCGGATCAAGAAACATTTATGATACACCCTCATCCATAATGTTTACTGTTGAAAAAAATACCGAAACAATCGCGGCAAAGGCTCAAGATTTATTTTTGAACCTTCCACGGTCATTTCGGCGTTTTATTTTTCAACGCGGTTCGTCGTTAATTTTTTAACCCGCATTTTCGGCATAAACGGGCAACCGAAGGAAAACAATGATGTCGATACATGTTTTTCACTTTGAAATTCATTTAATGCATATTCCAATCCGCAGTACGGCCACACATATATGTCGAGCTCGATCAGACGGAAAACCTCGCTCCGTCCGCCCGTCAAGCGAGCGCGATTTGCGAGGCGCAGAGACTTTTCCCCCTCCGAGCTACACGTTCGTGTTCACGCTGACTGCGATACCGACTTGAACGGTGATCACGGACTCGCGCGGCTACAAGGGAATCTGCAACCTCGACAGAGGCGATGATCACGAAATCATACTCCCGAACTCGCCGCCGCGATTTAGCGCCATTTACGAGGCACGCCGAAAAGGGCCGCGTTGTACATCTCCCTACTAATCTCTGGTCTCTCTCTCGCGTATGCCTATCGGGCTATAGTGCTGTCCCGCTTGTATTAATGGTCGACTGACCAACCAAGCGTTGGGCGATTCGGTAGGAGACAGCGCATCATTTAAAATCACGTTGAGATATTTCTGTTGCGGACGGCCGTATTTTAGGGGGGCACAAGGGGAGCCCTTCTGCATCAGTAATAAATTACAGTAGCGCTTAGTAAAAAATAAGTCACAATCAATTATTATACCCAACATTAAACTGGAATAAAAAAGTTTGCGCAAATTTTGTAGATTCAGACGTTTTTGCATTTTTTCTGAAAGGTTACGGCTACGACATTTTATTTCAAATATTTTGTTTAATCATTCGCTCCCCCCCCCCTGTTTTTATTGTCGTTACGGGATAAACTTCCGAAAAGCTATTACACCCGATTCGGCCGAAATTTTGCACAGATGTCCCATTTAATATATAAAGATATCCCCTAAAGGGATTTTTGGCGCGTTCCAATAGAAATCGAGTTTTAAAGTTTATTTTTTAGCCCGCACGAATATATCTTTGTCGCTCGCCACGGCCGATCGATATCCCCACTCCTCCGACTTCACTGGTGGCTAGCGTGCCGCGCTTACCCCTGCAAGTATATCTATATAACCTAAACAAACCCAACCAAACCCAAACAGACAAACCCAGTCGGTGGGACCTGGTGCCCGGAGACCCCTAAAAAACGGTGGACACGATTTCTCAAAGATTATCGCTTCGATCTTATTGAAATTTTGCACACTTCTTCAAAATAGCATTGACTGGTGATTGAATGAAGCATTTTAAAAAAATGGTAATTTGGATTTTCGGCAGAGTTATATGCAAAATAGTCCATTTTTTGGTACAGTTTACGCTACGCATAGTCTTGTAAAATTAGTTGTAATCGAAAAAAACCTTCGCTCAATCACTAGTCAATGGTATTTTGAAGAAGTGTACACAACTTCAATAAGATTGGTGCATTAGTTTTCGAGAAATCGTATTCACCGGTTTTCCGAGGGGTCACCGGCAACCAGGTCCCATCGGCTGAATATCCCAAATTTTTTAATGTCATTGAAAAAAAATATTATTGTAATGTTGCTCTTTTATGTGCTTATCATTTGAAATAAAATCATTTATCAATTATATTTTCTTTAATAAAGAAAATATGCTTTTTGGCTTAAAAACCCACGTAACCCCTTAAAAATTATTTTCGTCTAAATATTTATGTGTCGTCGTTGTTAGGAAAACGATGGAAGCTCAGCTTGGAACTCGTCTTAGGAATATTGTTGCATTCATTATAGGCACATCTGCTACACGATGGCATGGTTAACAATGTTGCAACTCAAAAACAATTTTTAACAGCCAATTTTCCGTGGGCAAAGAGTCTAACAGAAAAGCGCGAAATACACGAATACACGATTAATTAACTAGTTAGATTGATATTCAGTATTAATAATCACGAATACGTCCGAGGCCTGTCAAATTTCTGACAGATGTAAGCAAAGTAGCAACAGATTTTTGTACCGCGTAGCACGTTCCTTGAAAGAAATCGCTGAGGGCATGCTAAAAACAGATGGAACGGGTGAGATGAAAATGAGCGAGAGAGTAGGAGCGAAAACAGATCGATTTAAAGCCGGGGCTCCCCGGCAGAAAGAGCACGTGCCTTAGACCGCTCGACCGTTGCTTCTGTTAAGAGGGAATGATACCTCATCGCGGTCGGTATGGTAGAACAATTATAGATTCCCAAAAATCTCGAAAACGGCTCTTCAGATCCCGTCGAAACTTTGCCAAATGACGTCAAATGGATAGACGAACAGCTGTCTTCCCCTCAAATTTTCTGAATTTGAGAAAAAAATGTAGATTGGCTTATCACAAGCAAATCTAGTTTTTTTTCTCTCAAATTCAGAAAATTTGAGGGGAAGACAGCTGTTCGTCTATCTATTTGACGTCGTTTGGCAAAGTTTCGACGGGATCTGAAGAGCCGTTTTCGAGATTTTTGGGAATCTATAATTGTTCTACCATACCGACCGCGATGAGGTATCATTCCCTCTTAATACTGGAATCTGCAAAAGAGCGAGCGAGACGCGAAATCACCTCAACCGTAGTTGGCTCGAGCGTAGGAAGAGGTGGAGCTCGGTGGAGCCAAGCGCGCCACGGATGGTCCGTGCACATCGATACACGCAGCGCTTTAGGTGGTTGGGGGAGTAACTACGAAACTCCCCCAAGAAATTTTGCCAAATCGTCCCATAAGCCGTGTTGTTCCATGTAATATCTGTTCTTTGCTATGGCAAACCGCAGCGTCACCCTTAATATTCGTAATTTTGGGGACGAGTTTAAATGCCGAGTTCGGAATTTTCTAGTCTCCACGCTCAGAGTAGTTGGACTAGTTCGAGCAAACGCCGCAAGTGGCAGAATACTCGCTTCGATCATACGGCATTACTACAATACTACAATACAATACGATGTGATATATCGATCGAGCTGTATCGAATGCGCGAGCTTAGAGGAAGATTAGGTTCTAGGCCCTGTTCAAGGAGACTAGAGTAAAGGAGTCCAAACTCCCTATCCTAGCCTGTATGTACGAAGTTCTTTCAATCGGTCGCAGAGATGTAGTGCTCAGTTCCGCCGCAGGCGTCGCTAGTGTTCCCCAGAGCCCATAATATATAGTAATACAAAACTGCATAAGGTCCGAGCTCCTCCTCAACGACCAATCACAAAACTGGGTGATCGTGTTTCTCTCTCGTACTCACCTGGAACAGTCATGGTGCGTTCTCTCTCGCACACCCGAACGATAATACACCCAAGTAGGGATTCTTTTTATTATAATATATAATAATATTGTGTACATATATATAATAAATAAAATATAAATCATATTAATGAAACAAGTCGTGTTGTTTCATTCACATGGGCTTATTATATAATAAGCCCATCAGATACAATAATTATATAATAAGTACAACACGAGTTATTTTATTATGGAAACTTATGATTTGCCTGTTATGTTTAAAAATATAGCTAATTATAATAAAACACGAATAAAGCGATAAACCAACCGTAATGTATCTCGTAATGTATTTATTATTCGGATGTGCGTTACTCTGTTTTCTTGTACAATAATAATGATAAATAATAATAATAACATGTACATGCAAGAAACCGTGCAAATGCGGGAACGTTGGCTCTACATGCTGGGGCTGTCTTTTCAACACGTGCTTATTATATGTATACCCATGAAAACTCGTTATTTGCTAGTTGCATTTAAAAATGAAGCTAAATATGAATTAAATTAAGCGATGAACCAACCGAACAAGCCGTCCAGCGTAATTGAACCCCTAGCTTGGGAATCACTTACATATGAGAAGATTATATTTATTGGCAAATGATTGTGTGGCGAAGTTGGTAGAACGCTAAATTACTGTATTGAAGGTCCTCAGTTCGAGCCTCGGTAGTTTTAATTTTTCTCTTTTCCATTCGTACAGGTATCTGGTTGTACGAGCGAATTGAAGCAGTTTTAACCAATCAAAGAATTCGTCCAATCCTAAAAGAACTCGAACAAAAATAACATGGAAGAATATATTTTTTTATTTACTGCCATCAATAGTTGAAATTTCCCTTTATCTCATTGACTCGCGAGGAGTCATCTCAATTATTATACACATAGTTCGATAGCTGCTGTGCTGGTGTACACGACAAATATATTTGTGTTTGACAGGTGCAAACAATTTTGCCGCCATAACCTGGTCAGTTTCACCTTATGCAGTTTTGTATTACTATATATTATGGGCTCTGGGGAACACTAGCGACGCCTGCGGCGGAACTGAGCATTATACCTCTGCAACCGTTTGCAAGAACTGTTTGAGGCGGGAGTGTCGACTCCTTCTCTCTAGTCTCCTTGGCCCTGTTCTAAACGACTAATTTGGAAAATACGCAGGACCATTCTACATTTCGTTAAAAGCCAAAGTGAACTCTCCGCTTTACGCATGGAGGCTAGAGTGGGAGGAGGCCGATCTGTGCATTTCAAAGTGGCTACAAAAAGTGGACTAACCGAGATGGCGCCACTATCTCTAAAACCTCGAGCGGAAGCTGATGAGTATCGATGTCGTGTAACAGAGATGGAAGAGGATCGAATACGTATCCCAGCAAGTTCGGCGTCCATATTGAATTTAGATAGAACGAGTGCTTTAACTGCGAAAAAGTGTCTAATCGAACGATTTCGACGTAAAATCTTTTTTATCAATCCGGAGGTGAGAACAAATATCTGTTTTATCTTTACTAACGTGAAGAATATAATTTTCGATAAGTTTGTTGTATCTGTTTCATCCATCATGAACGTGTGTGTGCCGGCGTGGCTGTCACATTTGTCGTGTTCATATGCAACGGTGCATTTATTTTAAATCACCATGATATTGCCTATTTTATCAATTTTTGCGAAGAATATTAATCATTTTTATTTTCTAGGAGGATGGTGAAAATTTGTGCAGTGGGTGACTGCAGGGCAGGAAGCGCTGCGGTCAGATCGGAAAGGCAGCTGCGTGGGGTGCGACAACTCGGACTATTTCAGGTGCCCAAGGTAATTCATCAAATAAAACTCTATTATTATGCCTACCTTCTTTCTTTTACTAAGCGAATCTGCTACAGCAGATGCTTTGCTAATTTGTAGCTTCCATGTACAGGGATTTCCTACCATTTTCTCTAATCCACATCCCTAATCGATCCCCATCTTGCAGCCGCAGCCAACTTCCCCCTCTGTATCGCATCCACCATGACATTTTCTGTCATGGGTATAGGGAAACTGCGGAAAACCTATTCCAATAGCCAGTCACGTGTTTGCTTCCCAACCTCGGAGCTAGTCCCGTGTCATCAAGAATTAGCTCACAGGCTACAGCCATACACACCCGACACACACGCGTACCGTTCCGTGTGTGCGACATCAGTGTGGAATGGGAGCTATGTCACGCCTGTATTTTTATTTCTCTCCGAAACTACGAGACAGTGATTCAAACCCGTGACTTCCCAATGGTTTAATTTCCGAGGCAAGCACGCTAACCACTAGACCAATTTCGGGGCTGTACCCGCAGACATAGATTGAACATTATATAAGCGCAACTCTGGACTTCTGGTATTTGTATCAACGATTTCCTGAAATAAATTTAGACATATATGCGATTTACAGCCTGCTTGCCACGATTCTGTTCGACTTACGGAAAAAACAGAAAAATGTGTTGCATTATCTTTTATGAAGTATGAAATTATAGATATAAATATTTAAAAAATATATCGAATGAAATATGATTATAGACATGTATAATCTATTTTTTTACAGCTTCCAATGGTTTGGAAATAACAGTCGACAAGGCATTAATTATGCGTGACGCAGTAGCCAAGGTTTCAATCATTCACCAAGAGTGAATCCGAGTAGTCACTAGTTATACGAATTTGTTTTCGTTGTTCAAAACATCGGCGGCCCTTTGAGGTATCTTATCGTATCACAACGATCGTGAGTATAAAAATCCACGATTCATTTTGTCTAGTTCCTTTATATTTTCATGCAATTGTTCATTACAATTGGAACATGATTTTTTCTGATTTTAGGGAAAGCCGCTTTTCGTTTAATCTACGATTATTTTCCATAATTTTAATTACAAGTTCAGCATGGCAAGACGGTCCACATTTTTTTCGCAATTTTAAAACTTTTTTCGAGCACACAGCCGTTCGTCTATCAATTTTATGTCATCTGAGCAAATTGTGCGAAATCCTAAAGAGCTGTTTAGGAAATCCGTGGATATTGACAATCACGTTCTGCCATACCGGCGGCAACGGTGCGTCATTCCGTCTTAAGGGGCTATACGAGTGTGAACGCTGAAAATTTGGGTAAGTTTCGGGAATTTTTTGAAAGAAAAGTACCCAATTAAATGTTTCGGAAAATTAGGAATATTTTTGGCTATATTTGACTTATATTACATAATTTTTTTATAGAAAAATATTGAGATCCAAGCAACTCTTGCGCTGCCTTCTGAGGCGTCAAAAAAAGTACCTCCACTGCTGACATGATTCCAACCGATTGAGTAGCTGAAACCGAAAAAGGAAAAAATATCAAAACTTAACAAAATGGCGTAGTTATGAAAAAAGTCTGTTGTTTTGCCTACAAAATAGTCGTTTTTTTCAATGCCAAATCGTCAATTTTCATCCAATCAAAAATATCCTACCTCATTGTAGAGTAAATATATTCAAGAGTACTCAGTTCAAATTTCAAGTCAATCGGATAATAGCTCTTTCAGTTACAATTTCAGGAAATTTGAAAATCTCATTTCGAGAAAAACGCATTTAAAGATTTAACTATCGATTTTTGCAAGATGAAATGATATTGATATAAATGATAATGATATTGTTGAAAGTATTAACTCTCGAAAAAAGCAAAAAAAAATCGATTTTTTGAAAGTGTCACACTGGTATAGCCCCTTAATTATGACCGAGAAATATCGGTAGTTTGGGTCCGTAGGAGATTGTAGAGTCGAATTTGTTTGCACCGATTTTTTTTGCGGAATTCATCATGAAAAAAAAAGAATTAATTTTTATTGTGCGCGCTTCCAGCAACAAGAACCTTCCTGGCGCCAAGTATCGCTTCGCCACCAAGTGTTACCTGGAGGAAGTCCCGCCGAGGTGAGACTCTGCGTCACCGTTGCTGAGGGTGACATAGCCTAAACTGCTCAACTCGTTTTGCACACGGGAGAGGCTGGCCAGAGCATCATGAGCAATCTCACGTTCTTCACGGTGAGTGCCACTCTCAATCGTACGTAACACACAGAATTAAATTGCACGTTTATTTATTTTGATGAACCTATATCACTTGCAAGTCAATTTTAATTTGGTACTATCTGGCATAAATCTATCTCGATTACCTAATGTTGTATGTTTGGGTTTGTTTGAGTGTGGGGATGTATTTGAGCTTGTGCTGCGGTCTAATTAAGGTATATATTTTTCGAGAGTCGAGATCAAATAAATAAAATGACATAAATAATATAAATTATATATAAATAATAGACAAGGACTCAACTGCCAAAGTTGGAACTGAGATACTAATCTGGCTTTAGATCACCTGTATCCAGTTTCGCACTGTACGGTAATTACGGCACCTTTTTTTTATGCAACGAATGAAGTCATTTTCACGCGTTTTCTATGTCAACAATTTATCACATAGCGATCCCTAAAATAATGTTCAATTCGTACGATATTCGAACGGTTCTCAAGGTGCATCGGATACGATTTATAACTCCCCAATTTACGCCTAATTAGTACAATAAATTTTCCCAAAGGGATCGTCACGTTAATTTCTCGTCGAAGACGATAACTTTTATGATTGTGATTTTGATGCATTTTCTGGATACATGTAAAAAACCACGCACTCAATATTCTACAATAAAAATGTGCTCGTAATTTCCAGAAACTCGAAACGGAGGATATGAACCCTCGAGGGAAGAGGAGGAAGAGTTAGAACGCATGGGACAGACGCATGGTCCAATGGAACCGGCACTGCTGGCCCAGCTCATGTCGGATATTGCCTCGTAGCCTCCCACCGTCATGCAACCGCGAGCTGAACAAACAATTCAAGCAAAATAGGGCAAAAAACATAGAGGCACGTGTAGCAAAATGATTAGTACAGTTATGATGAGAGATGAGATTTTAAAGCGAAGAAGAAGATGTACCACGTGACATATAAGTGCGAGAGAGATAGCGGAAATTTGCGAACAGAGATTCTTCAGATATGAATATTTAGGGCAAAAGGAAATCATCAAGCTCTGCGTCTTGGAATTCTCCAGAGCCTAATGCTTTGTTTTCCCTAAAAAATGTAACCATCTATAAGAAAATTGGGTTGGAAAATTTGTGATGTTATGTTGACTTTGTACATGCCCTTAAGGTAATCTATCGCTTCACACTAGTCATACCACTCATCATACTTGAGACTTGTACAATTGATATTTTTAACATATGCAAAAAAAAAAAATTTGTTATAACTAAAATTGTCCATGTGTAAACTGTTTAATAAATGTTCACATTTCATTATAAAAATAAAAAATAGTTTTTCTAACGATTCGCGCAGTATTTCTAGGATCGATATTTGGCAACATTGGTGCTATCTTCATCTCTTTTTACTCAACCAGACGAGTTTAACCTCGATTCTTTTCAACGTCGATCTATCAAAACAATGTCAGGTTTAGGAAATATAAAGCATTGTATTAGGGCCATGACTGGTAAAAAGCGTAGAAAATTTGTGTCGGCGAAGTATGTCGGTTAAAAATGAAATGTGTGGAAATTCGAATGAGTGAAATAAGGTTAGGACTACAGTCAGCTGTTGCCTTGCTGTCATGTCTCTTTATCGTAGCAAGTGGTAATTAATCCAATACCGGAAGTTACGGTCTACGTTCGTAGGGGGGAGGAGGGGGGGTCAAGGTTTGCGTTACGTCACGATTGTAAAACTGCCAGAAATAGCAAAATTTCTGTATGTTTAAGTTTTTAATTTAAACCTCGAGGGCAATTTTACCGTGGGCAGCTCACACCTTTCTATACGCAATGTCAGTTAAGGGGGGAAATCACCGTGCTAGAACTTGCACAGTAGCTTTTCCACAGCCACCAAGCAAAATTTGAAGCAATTAAAAAAAAATTATTCTTGAAAGTACATGTATTGAAAAATATGTTGCCAACATTTTTATTCACAAGTCCGAAAATTGACGGAGTTATAATCACTTTAGTGAGAACAGGTAGCGCGACCGGTTGGTGCCCTCAGTCCCTACAGGTGTGGCATCATCTACAATAAATAAAGTACAGGCACTTATTATTTTGTGAACTATATCATGAAGATGAAGAACCGCCATACCGCCCGTGACTCGATACTTCAATGTAAGTGTCAATATTCTAGAAAAAAACGTAACGATATCAAGAAACACGGAACGAAAACTTTGAACGCGTTTTTTTCGAAACTAGTTTTTTCGACTTTGTCCGAGCGACGAATAGTTAAAAAACTTATCAACCGATTTTAAATTCTTAACAAAACATTTTTGTAATCGCAATGACTAAGGCTGTACGTATCCACGTTTTTAACATCCGATAATTACTTTTTTTAAAGAATACAGAAAAAGGGCCTTGAAAATAGAAAAAAATTTCCAAACTGTCGGCATTTTGTAAAAAAAAACCAAAATAAAAAACTGCTACGCATAACGATAGCTACATTTATATAGATATCGATAAATTATTGACTTTTAATTTACAGATAACCTTTCATAAAGATATCGATGGGACAATGGGAAGATTTTTTTTTCGTCGTCAAACCAAGGCATATATCGCGGTTAAATTTCAAGATTTTGTCATCAAAATTGGTATAAAACTAGATGAATATATACTTCATAAAATGTGCATAAACCCGATCCTTTCATAATCAGTTATGTCTATGAAAAAAATCGCAATTATTGACGACAAAGCACCAGTTACGTAACGACATAGGAAGGGGGGGGGCCTGGCAAAGCGTTACGGTTCCGTTACGTGAGGGAGGGAGGGGGTCAAAAATTGGGAAATTTTGCGTTACGTAATTTGTGTACGCCCCCTAAGTATGTAAATCTGATTGCAGTAGAACCTCGATTATTCGAACCTCGATCATCCGAACCCTCAATTATCCGAACGATGGCTTAGTTTAACCGAACGCTCAATTATCCGAACGTTGGCGCGAAAGATACATTGTTGCTCGCTGCCACTGCCGTGAGCAACAATGAGCAACCCAACGCAACTTCTCCTTCTCAAACGGCTGCGAGACTTAGCCCTTCAAAAACGCGTTACAGCCGTTCGTCAATTAAAAATGGACGATTTTATTTAAAAAATATTTAAAAAGGCATTCGACATTTTTCGGCTGTTTAATATATATATATATATATTAACACCTGATATATGTATGTACATAAAAACAGTACATACATATATATTAAAATTTGACATGTACTGTACTGTTTTTATGTAAAAAGTTGTTGTTTATGATCCCAAATAACCCACGTTTCGATTATCCGAACTTTTGATTATGCGAACTAGTCTCGGTCCCAATTGGTCCGGATAATCGAGGTTCTACTGTATTTTTAAGAATCTGACGGATTCCCACTATTATATACACCTTTGCAGCGACCGGAAAGTGGGGTTTTGTATGTCGTCTCAGAATTCCTTCACAAAAACACGCAATTTTTATTTTTTTCTCTGTAATTAGGGCGATAACCGACTCTGAAATTTTAGAGAGATGATTGATAATATATTTAGCGAAGCTCAAACAAATTATGAAAATCCTATGGATTGAATCCTGGCGATAGGACTACCTTAATCCTTCTCACATATAAAAGCAGAAACGAAAGCGAAAAAAAAGATGAGAGAAAATGTGCAAATAGTTTGTGAGTCATGGACACGCGTTTGGCTTGCGACCAATACGAACAGGAAAGAAGTAATTGTGCTCTCATTCTTTCTAGTTTGCGAACAAGCGTGACTTACGTACACATTGTTTTTTTTTGTAAGTACTTTATACAAAGCGCACTTACGCACGGGTCGCATACACGAAGAGTACGTTTACACAGTGAGACGCGACTGGATAGATATTTAGTTGTAAGGTTACGGAAATAAATACGGATCCATCAATACGGGACAAAGTCATTTAGCCATTTAGTGATTATTGAAACCTCTCGATCTATTTTGGTTTTCATCGTTGAAAAAAAGGAACAGTTTAATTTGTTGGGAATAAAAGAATAGGAGACGCGGTTGCTCGGTCCATTGACGCGAAACGAAACTGGTCAGATCAACTTTGCGTACATTTCCAATAAATCGATTATCATCTGGCGTCGGAGAATGTCACAAGTTGATCATCGAAGAAAAAGTAACACCACTATCACTGCCTATTGCTACTCCGGTAGAGTAATCATCTTCGATCAAAACGAAGACGAAAAAACAGAGAAGTTGAAAGACCAAGGGGACGGCGTTCGGGCAAAGAGGAAGAAAGATGTGTGAAAACGAAAAAGTTTGATCGTCAGCGTAACGCGTCATCGTCAACGTAATGTATAGTCGTTTACATGTTTAACAAAATAATGTCTTGTAATATATTAAATAAATGCGAATTTATGTCTTTCTTTCGCTTTTCCTTTTTTCGTTTTTCCAAAACGAAGCCTTTGTCAGCCGCTATGCCACTGCTTCGCCTGGACAGTAACAATCGCCCTTGCTCTTGAAGTCACTGAGTCTTCTCAATGTGCGAGCTTTATGACGCATGCACACCATCCATGTCGAAACTGTATGGATGCTCAGGACGACAAAGGTTTCTTGAACGGTGCTCGACGGGGATCCATCATCCATCGTGGTCTCGCAGCCAGAGTCCTGTACACGCGTTTGGCTTGGGACGGATACGAACAGAAAAAAAGAAATTAATTTTTTTTCGTTGTTGTAAGCACATACAACATTCACGTTTGAAAGCATTATACAAGATTGACGTTTGATAGGAGCGAAATGATACAAAAAAGCTGTGCGAGGGTAAAGCGAATGACTAAGCAAAACAAAAAATTAGTATGAGCTGAAAAGATGATTTCATCGAGTCCGTTTTTCAACTGTAGTCTCTGTGAAACTGTACTAAAACGGAAAAGAATTAATCAGATCAAATAACAATGTTGAGGTCGAGATGTGTAACGGAGATAAACGATATCCCGTACGTCAAAACGGAAACGAAAAAACAGATATACAGATACGGAATAGTCAGGTACAAAACGGAGTTCCGGACGACACGGGAGAAGAAAATAAGTGAATTAGCGTGATCTTTGTAATTGTGGTAACGTCTTTAGTTGTAATTACTCTTTACTGTTAACATACACAAACGCGCGCGCGCGTGTGTGTATGTATGGCTTTTGTAACATTACCAACTACTACCCTTGGTTAGCCTGTAATAATTAGAATTAACATAAATTTTACATTACCTCATAGAGTTCTGTTGTACCTATCCCCTCTGAATATTTTACATAATCCTTACTGGCAAAAGAAGGAAATCGTACAACACTCATGAAAAAGTTGCTTTTTCCATAGAGGCTGGAATTCTCTCTGGTATATATCATTTTACATCTCTCTCGCACGCAGCCTACTTCTCAAGTTTCATTCTGCCTCATGCACAGCTCACTTCTCATTATTTACTTGTTCCGTCTCTGTCACACCCAGCTCGTGTCTCGAGGTTTTAGCGATAGTGGCGCCATCCCGGTTAGTCCACCCCAGGTAGCAAAATGTTATCTATATGGCATCCGAAAGATATCGCGAAACGGATACGGATAACTTTTTGGTTGTCCAAAAAGACGCCGTTTTGTATTACAAAACGTATCACTTATGTCCGCTTGGCAGATAACTTATTTGTGTCCGATAGTTAACTATACGGCAACTTTTAATGGTTAACAAAGTGTCGACAAAACGTTAACTCTCTTCGGTTGTCGGTACGTTAGCGCAAAGTCATCAAATCGATATATCTTAAAGATATCTTCTTAAAGGCACAAAAATGCCAAGATACGACTGCCATCTAAAAGTCGTCCAATAGGCATCCGAATGAGGCTAACAAAACGACATCTAAACGGTATCGAAGAGTACTATCGAAAAGATATCTATTTATTGGTGATATATATGTATGACAATATCCTATCCATTTCTTTATAAGAAATAACCTATTAATAGTCTAGAATATTTAATACGGCTCAATAATCTAGACTATTAATAAGTTAATTTTTATCATGAAGAAATTGATACGATATTGTTATGTCGGTTTCGAAGTGGGCTAGGTCATTATAAATAAAACATCGATTAATTCATTATAAGTGAAATGTAATTTAATATTATAAAAATGGTACAGTCGTTATTAGACGTCTCTCCCGTTGAAGTCACGTCTTTTGGTGGTTGCCATGCTCCAAGCGATCCCGTGGATAACCTCAAAAGCAGACATACGCTTTTAGAATAAAAAGATAGTACATTAAACACATATATGTACTCACAGAGGCGGAAAGAATAGTAGGATAAAGGGCACTTACGTATATGCCTTTCAACACCTTTATTTCTTTAACTACTTGTTGTTATACACAATTTTTTTGCCGGTCAAATGAAATATGACACGCTACATTCGCACTATGATAAAAGTGATCCGTTGGATGTGATCTTTAGGACAACATTTGGATGACTTTTTACTATTTCCCGCCAATTCCAAATATCTTAAAAGACAGCATATTACCGATATCTGAAAGATGTCATGAAAAAGACGTCTTATGTAATTCGTCTTTATGACATCCTTTGGATAACGTTGAACTAGATACAATAGACAACAGTAAATAGATATCTTTTTGATAACTTAAAAAAGTCATCAATTGGATAATAATTTGGGATACCTTTTAGACATCCATTTTCATCGCCGAAAGATATCATAAAAAAGGTAACGTTACGGCAGCATTATACGGGATGTCATTTGAAAGATGTCGAATAGTTATCTTACGGTCATGTCGTAAAGGTAACCTGACAACGGTAACTTATCGGTGTCAATTGGACATTTATGCTGCCTGAGACCTTTTGTAGCCACTTTTTTCAAGTCTCTCCATAAGAGATCGGACTCCTCCACTCTAGCCTCCATGGCTTTACGCTTCCAAAAAGAGCGTCGCTCAGGAGTAAAAATGGCGGCCGGATTCTTACCGACTGAGCGTCTTTCGCACAGCCTTAAGGCTATGCATCACACGCTTCGACCGCTTTGGAATTTTAAGGGGACTAGGCAGCGAAAATTGGAGAAAATGGGATAAAATTCAAATGGCATTTATGAAGAACCGAAACAACATACACACATTTTCTTTTTTGCAACGTTTTTATTGAAGTTTTGACTATTCAATCCAGTGGTTAAGGTTTCAAAAATATGAATATTTAAGGGAGGCGTGGGCGGATAAAGAAGACCACGCGTCTCGTGCACAACTCGCCCATTGCCGCGATCATGGAGGCTAGAGTGGGAGGAGTCCGAACTCTTATGGAGAGACTTGGAAAAAGTGGCTACAAACATGTGGTCAAACAGGGATGGCGCCACTATTACTAAGACCTCGAAAAGTGAGCTGCGTGTGACAGAGACGCAACAAATAAATAATGAGAAGTGAGCTGTGTATGAGGCAGAATAATACTTAAGAAGTGGGCTGCGTGCGAGAGAGATGTAAAATGAAATATACCAGAGAGATCTCTGTAAATGCGTAAAGATAGAAGAATATTTTTAATATAGCAATGCCCAATGAACAAATGCATTAGTTGCATAATTAACGACGAAAGAGGTCGAAAATAATATTAATGCCATACCTAGTGATAGAAAAATATTTTCAATATTACACTGTTTAATTGTACAACGAACGGTAGAAAATGTCTTAAATAATACTGATGCTGTTGTTTCTTAAATCAATTTTTATTTTCTTAGGTAAATACGACGGTAAATTAATCGCTGCTGTCAAAGAACAATGCTTTGCGATCTGTTTATATAAAAACTCGCAAACACCGAACGGTAACACGATAATTCTTATGTTAACGATATTTAACCCAACAACTCACGACTTCTTTTTTTACCGTCAAACGCATGCCTGCAGTGCATATGCACCCCGTGCTTTTCTTTGTCGTTAAACCGGTCCTACAGGGATAAATGGACTTTATCATACCTCAATTTCTTCGTATTTTCGTAGGAAAGTAAATAGTGTGCGAGCCATCTGACTTAATTAACATTCCATTAGTGAACAATCCATTTAAAGACTGCAAAACGGCACAAACCTCATTTTTGGCATAAAAATTGGGGTGCGACCGGCCCCCAGTCATGAGTTTTACGGTTAAATCGCAAAAAAAAATTTCTAACAGCTTGATATTCATACTAAATAAATGTGTAACTAATTTTATGAGTGAATCACTTTTTCATACGAAAAAAATTGTTAAATTCGCACATGATTTTATACCCGTTACTGTGGCCTAAGGCCTTTAGTCATATCTGTGATTTTCTTCCGAGTAGCCAGTACATACTACGGAGTTTGATGTTCATTTCTTTTCTTTTGTTGTTATGTGTTTTTTCCATGTTAGTCTTCGTTCGAGGTGCATTCCCAGGCATTTCACGCTGTCATGCATGGTGTACCGTACCGGACCAAGGACGCTACCTTGTGGTACTCCTGATTCTATCTCATGGATGCTGGATACGTCTTGACCGTGTCGTATTTGCAATCAATGACTTTTGAGATAGGATGAAAAAAGAATAAAATATTGGGGCAGCGACTGTTTTATTTTACACGGTAGTCCCGGCTGCCAGATCTTGTCGAATGCTTGTTGGATGTCTAGAAATGCTGCAGAGCAATATTCTTTCCTTTCTAAAGCTCTGATATTGTTGCTCTGTGTGCTTGTTCGACGGTTGAGTGCTGACTTCTGAACCCGAATTGCTGTTCCGGAATTACTTTGTATTCGTCCAGGAGTAAATTTATTCTCTTCAGGAGTAGTTTTTCGAAAAGTTTCGACTTGACACGCAGTAAGCTTATTGTTCTGTATCAGGAGACTGTATATTTCCATTGGCTCGGGTAATGTGATATTCGTATTATACAGTTAAAGAGTGTGGTCATGAAGACGGTGGCTTTTTACGGTAGTATACAATCAACTGAGATGAAATTTATTATTGTGTACATGCAATGCTGTTCCAGAAAGAACCTAACGGTAGAAATTTTTCCAAATTAAGGCCAAAAACTTTACACATTGAAGTTAGCACAGAATGAATTGCAAATTACTAACCGATGCACCGAATTCATGCACAGTTTGAGATCGTTAGGCTCTCGACATTGAATAAAAACACACGGTTTGAGCGTTTTTTCTATCGAATATTAGCAATCAATGACGAAGACATTAGAGTGTAGAGTTTTCTTACATAAAATTAGCAAAATTGTACCAAGGACGCTCAGAATATTATCGACAATCCTGAAAATCTAGTGCATTAGGTTTCCGACTGTGGCGCGATTCTGTAACTCGTTATAACTCGGTAGCGACAGTTTTCGTTATCGCTAAATAGTAACAGCCAATAGCATGCACGATCACAGGAGAAAGGGGGCCTCTTATTGGTTGTCGCTAGTTAACAATAATGAAAACTGTCGCCACCCAGTTATAACGAGTTACAGAATCGCGCCAGGTTCATCCCGCGTGATGAACGTGCACACATTACATCACACACGGACTAGTAGCAACGGTCGATTATTGGGCCTGTGCACGGTTGCTGCGACATCTGGCGGTAGTTGGCGGCGGCTCGTAACCAAAAGCTACGAATTCTGCAATACCGTCGTGACCGCGTCGAAATTTCGCAACGTGTGATGATACATGGCCTTAAAGACAGGTACCACCAGCCCGGTCGGTAAGAATTCCACGGCTAAGTTTTCTCCTAGATAGATTACACTTCGGGCAAACGAAGAGATGGATCTTTGTCTCTCAACGGAACGGATGGGTTTCTTTTCTTTTTTCCGAAATATCAGCCGTCTCAGAGGTGACTGGGAATCTGCAGATCAGCTCCCTCTCGCGCGTTTACGCCCGTTCGGTCGGTGTGACATTTTCTTCGTTTTGGCCTTCGGGTAAGGTGAAACACCCTCAGTTGGTAACAAAAATTTCAAGCAGGATCATTTTAGATTCGATATTTCGAAGAATAGCAATCTGACGCTACATTTGCCCATTGATCAGGCAGGCACCATCATTTTTCCTTTTCGCGAAATATTGTTAGTTATTTGCCCGCGGCGTTATATCTTGACCATGGCTGGAACTTACCTTTTGTAAACCTCATCCGCGCTGCAACTTTTTTATCTTTAAAGGAAACGGTTTAAAGCCTTTACTACTCTGCACGCTACTGAATTTTCCAACCTCTGCATGAACGTCCGCGACACTTGAGGGCATGTTCAACATCAACATAACCTCACAAATTTTCTAACCCAGTTTCCTTATATATGATAAACAATTTCAGGAAAAGCGAAGTTTCAAGCTCTGTAGAATGCACAGATCCAGAGCTTGGCGATTTTGTTTTGCCTTAAATATTATTCAAGGTTGAAAGATTTCGGTTCAAAAATTTCAGCAATATCCCTCCCACGCATACGTCACGTGGTCCTTCTGTTTCGCCTTAAGGCGCAGAGGGGGTCACCCAGAGAAGACAGACGCGCCATTTTTCAAACATACTCTTTCTCCCTCTGACCCTTGCACGCATAGTTAAGCGGAATTGGCGGGAAAGCATGATGCATGTGAAAAATAAAAACGCTCATTTTTCGGAAGCTTAAGAAAACAAAACAAATGAATCTCAAAAATGTTATTTCAATTTCAATATCTGGGGAGTTTCCTCGAAAATGGTTCGCGCGCGAAAATGCGGTTCGTAAGATTGGCATAGAAGTCGCGGATTCGAACTGAGAGAACGAATCCTCCATGTTGAACGTCGGTATACACAAAGTCGCGGGGGAGAGTGAGCGAGATAGTCGTCGTCGTCGATTCAAATCGCCATATCCGCACGAGAGTCGCTGCCGCACATTTTTGCCCACTCGTTCGACCATTCGAACGTCCCCACTCTCGGCCACTGCCAGTCCTCCCTTTGCTCTCGCTCGCGCCGGCTACGTCGCGAGTGCGAGGGAGAGAGAGAGAGAGAGACACGAGGATTGCCGTGGGAGCGCAGTAGTCGGTAGTAGCGCCAAAGAACGCGCAGCCGTTGGTGTTTAGTTGCACCGCGCATTCCGTGCTTCTTGGTACATCGCGGCTTCTCTCCGTTAACAAGAAAAAAAGGAGAGAAAAAAGCCCATCACATTTTCCGGAGCGACTGTTATTTTCCGCGGGTTTTCCGACACGAGGGCGTCAAAACAAAAAAAAACAAACAAAGAAAAAACCGTGAAATCGTCCCCCCCTAAGGCCTTTGTAGGATGTTCCGACGGGGCTCGTGTTGTGCGCGAGCGGCATAGCCGTGTTGTCTCTCGGTAAAAACGGAAGTATCCGCGGTGATCCCCGGCGAAAGGAGGTGCGAGGGGGGGGAGGGGGCCAAGTGTAACGGCGAGAGTACCAAGGGTGCTTTTAGTGAACACACGATCGAGTCGAAATCGTATAAGCCCGCACGGTGGCGGTGGCGCGGGGGGGAGGGGGGAGGTTTCGAAAGAGCGAGAGAAAAATAAAGAGTAGTGGCAAGAGTGAGACTCGAAAAGGCTGCGTGTGCAGTTGTGCGGCTCTCGCTCGCTCGTGTCGTTTCTCTCGCGCCGCCTCGCTCTAAATGAAAATGGCGGTCTCTTGAGCGCGTACAGAGCGACACCGCCACTGACGACGATGCTCGATGTTTTAACGGACACGTGAAGTTTCGAACGCGGAGAGTTTGATATTTTTTTTTTCCGTTTCTTTTCAAAAAGAGACAACAACATCGAGGTGCGTCGACGGTTGTGATTGCCGTTATTACGAGGGAGCAGTACTCTCGTAATAGAAGAAACAAAACATTGGTCTCATTGCTCGCGTTACGGAGCAACGAATACGCCGATACGAGTACGAGAAGGAGAATAAGAAGCGGGGGAGGAGGGGGAGGAGGAAGAAAAAGAAGCGATATACGGGATAGTGAGGCCGAGTGTTTTGCGGATGGGGGGCGGGCGGGCGGGTAGGACGGGGGAGCGGGGGGAGCGCGGGTATATTAGTTAGTGAGACGGCGAGGTATTAACGCGTGTGATACTCGAATGTGGCTCAACAAACACGATGGAGTGACACACCGTGAAGTGTTGACTCTTTCATCAAGTGGGAGAAAGAGAGAGAGAGCGCGATACGCAGAGGTAACACAAAGTTGTGCGTGTAGTTCGCCAGCGTGAGAAAAGGAGAAAGAGCGAGGGAAGAGGAGTACAAAAAAGAAGAGAGGTATAGAGAGAAGTGGCCGAGTGTGTCGTCGGGTGATTATACCCGCGGGTACAAAAAGTAGAAAGAGAGGAAGGAGGTTGGAGGAGGAGGAGGCATCCATGCCGATGCCGGCGGAATACCGCGAGAGCCACGGGAACCACGAGAGCGCAAATTTCGGGCTCGCGGCCCCATCACAGGACGCCAACAACATGACCGCCAACATGTATCGGGTGGGAGGTAACGTTCGAATTATTATTTTTTTTTCAATTTTTTTTTCCAACTCAAAAACCGGAAAATGATAAATTGCGAATTCTCACGTATGTCGGGGATGTTCACGATGTATATTACCGTGAGTTTTTTTTTCCAACGTCGTTTATTTCGACTTTAATTAGCCCACGAGAAATTAATGTTTGCAAATGGCATCGCGATGGCGTCCCCTGTTCTCATTCTATCCCCTCGCGTCTCCCCCGCTTCGCCGCCTCTCGGCCCCTCACGCTACCCCTCGCCCTTTACCGCCCCGCGTTCTCCCCGATGCCTCTCATCTGGATCTTTGCGTCCCCCCCCCGCCCTTTCCACCCCACGCTTCTTGGCGTCCCGTACGTCTGCTCGAACCTCCTCCCCCCACCGCCGCCGGCCGCTTCCCGCCGCTCCCCTCCACTCGGCCCCGCGCGCTGTAACTTCGCGCCCGTCCGCCAATCTCCCCCCCCTGCTGCCCGCCGTCACCCCCCTCCCTCAGACTACCCGAGCGCTCCCGCCGCGCAACAACGTCCCCCCCACTCCTTTCCCCCCGTTCGCGAATCTCTCGATCCACACATCTCGCAAACCCGGCAGGTCATGCTAATTCTTGGCCCGATGGATCTAGCTATTCGAACACGGCGCTCTATCGGTACTCTTGTCATTTTGGAAATTTGAGTCTTCGGCGTTGCCGTAGTACTTTTGGCCCCCCGTAACCTCTTGCGGTAACGAGATTCCCTCCCGCGCTGTTCCTCACCTCCCCCCCCCCCGGGTATTCTGACTCCAGGCCGCTCGCGTCGTCTCTCTATTCGGCAGTCTCGTAGCCTTTGGGCCCCCCTTGCGACAGACGCAATTTTACTGTGAACAGGCTACGCGAATTTCCGTTACGCACGGACTCTGGCGAGTGTTCGACCGTACGCGTTCTTTCGCCCCCTCTTTTCCCTTTTTGGATCTTTCGGCTTTCCATCTGTCCCTCCGACTCTCTCTCTCTCTCCCTCCCTCTCTCTCTCTCCCTCTCTCTCTCTCCCCCTCTCTCTCTCTCCCCCCCTCTCTCTCTCGCTCCCTCCCTCCCTCCCTCCCTCCCTCCTTCTCTCCCGTATATCGAGAACCACGTACATCTACGTTTTTGTCCAATAATTCGCACGATATTCGCCACCGGTTCGATGGGGAGAAACTAAAAATCGTAGGCTTCTCGTCTATGATAATGCGAAATACAAAAAAAATCGAAGAAGAGGGGAAAAAGATAAGAATGTCGCATGCTGCTACGAACTGCCTTGCCCCGAGTAGTAATTTTCGTTTGCGCGCTGGACTTATAGTACCGCATGGCCATGTCCCTAGTCGGAAACAAAATTCGGCGACGTTCGGTTGATTTCGTGTAGAGAAGCACGTCCTAACGACGCACACGAGGCAAGCTTCGATGAGCCGGGCACTCGCTGCCACGACGATCGCTTCGAAAATGAAAATAATGCGCTCGATCTACGCGTTCATGCGTACGCGTGTATCTGTCCCTCGTTTATAGGCGCATAACCTACGCACACGTATAGATAGCTATACGCGGCTTTTGTAGAATTGTAAGTTCACGGCAAAAAGGGGCGACGGGGGTAGCGCGAGAGGAGAGGGCATTGCGAAGTACGGTTTCTATTTAGGGTGGAATTTCTATAGTCGTAAAACCTTCCGTGTGCTCCCTTCTAGACCTGTTCCCCCACTCCCCGGGCCCTCGGGTACCGAACGCGCGTCAGAGTGCCCAATTGTACACAAATTCGACGGATTTGTGCGTAGGTTGAAAAAAAATCGAAAGTAATCGCGTTTTCTCTTGCGCTATTACCTCGTATCTATGCATGAACGTAGGAAAATTGGATTCCTTATTCTTCGGGAAACAATGATTTTGTTCTTGGGGAAATTTATGATATCAGCTCGCGATAAGAACGGAAAAAAGATGACGTTGAAGTTTGCATCGTTAGGAGGCAACGATATTATGGTCATTTTTCATTTCGCTATTTTCATGCTTATACAAAGCATTATTTTTTTTTGTGCAAATTGTGGTCGCAAATCTTTGATGAGAATACGTAAAAACGTTTTTGGGTGATTTTCGCAGCCAAACATAATTCGAACAATTAAAAAGAATTGAATAAAATCAATTTTTTAAAATTCTTTGGAATGCAACGAGAATTGCATTCTAACGATGCAAACTTCAGTATCATGAAAAAAGTAGAAGTCAACGAAAACTGGAAGGTAGAAAAATTCTGGATAATTTGTATGGTGTCGAAGTTTGCATTGTTGAAATGCAACAAAAATTCTTTATTTATATCATTTCCTTTTTTTTAAATTACTAACTAAAGGTTTTTTGTTCATGTTTAGGTTATAGAACCCTAATAAGGATCTTCAAGAATGTTTTGGTCATTTTTGTAGCTTAAATGTGACGAAAAGGAATTGGGCATCGGGAAAAAAAAATATGTTCGTTGCATCCCAACGATGCAAACCTGAATATCATTCATTCGTAGACGCTGTTGATGTGTGTATGTTCGTGTTTCACATCACTTTTGATGACGTTGAAGTCCGCAACGTTAAACTAATGAATGCAACGAATGCAATGAAAATGAATACTTATGAATCTCTTTCAGCAAATTGTGCATATAAAAATCTCTCGATTCTTTATTAAGACACTTTTTCAGAGATCTGCAATATAGATATGAAAAAAAAGAGTTTTGCGTGCACGATGAAAATAAGGAAATTAAAATATAAAAAAAGAACTTATGAATCTATAGTTCTTCTAAATTGCAGTCGTAGATCTGTAATAAACATAATAAAAGTCGTTTGAGAGATTGTCGTGCCCTAAATCGGCGGAAATAAATGTGAGAAATTTAAGAAAAAATGAGGATTCCTTGCATTCCAACGATGCAAACTTCAACTTCATCGAAATAAAAGGGAATTGTGTTGAAATTTGCATCGTTGGAATGCAACGAAACTTCATTTTTTTTAATTCCTCACATTTTTTCGCCGATTTAGGGTACGACAATCACTTGAACCATTTTTCATATACTTATTAGAGATAAGTATATGAAATATAGGTTTATTTTCAATAAACCTATATTTATTGAAAAAATTGAATTGGCATAAAAATAATGAAATTTAAAAAAAAGAAAAAAAAACATGATGTTGAAGTTTGCAATACACACACACATTCACACAAGGTGTCCCTCTTATCTCTGCTACCCGAAAGTAGCTCGGTAATTGTCGACGTCACAAAAAAACGTTCCAGACCAAAGTTGTACGGTGTGAAGGGGACCATCAAATGCGACCAATATTTTTTCTTCATGACCTTCACTGTGCGAGGAGGTGACCTTCACTGTGCAACGGAGAGTGAAGGTCACTTCCACTTTTTAAAATGGAATGGTACATTTTTTTCAACCATCTTGTGGAGCTCGTCAAGCTGCTTAAAAAACATTAGGGGGTCAAAGTCGTTGGAGGTCAGTATCGATGATACAAATTTAATTAGGTGACCTTGAATGACCTTGAACGACTTTGACCCCCTAATGTTTTTTTATGCGGCTTGAGGTGCTCCACAAGATGGGTGAAAAAATGTTCTATTCCAATAAAAATAGTGGTGACCTTCACTGTGCATCGGTGCCTCCACCGAAATAAAAAAATGGATCACTTTTGATGGCCCCCTTCACCCCGTACAACTTTTGCCTGGAACATTTTTTTGGGAACAGCCTTTTTTTAGAATTTTAATCAACAATCTACCGCACAAGTTTGCAGGATGACATTTTGGATGGGCTTAAAGTTTCGACCGTTGGAAGGCAGCGATTTTTTTTAAATTCTTTATTTTTATTATTATCGAAAATCATATTTCGTAGACTTGGGTTGTAGATCGCTAAGTAAGGAGCTTAAAAAATAATCGTGTGATTTTTAAGGCTTAAATCTGTGAGAGGAAATTTGGGAACTTCAGAAAAAAATATTTCCTTCCATTCCATCATCCCAACGATGCAAATTTCAACATAATTTTAAATGACGTAGAAACTGAAGAAATGAAAATAGAAAAATTTGATTACGATCCAACTATGAAAAAACTTCAACGCCATATAAAATACCAATGGCATTGGAGTTTGCACAGTTTCTTTTTCTCCCTATTGCCCAATTCTTTTCGGCACATTTGGTGCACATTTTTGGAGATTCTCATTATGGATCCATAACCTGAACCTGCAAAAAAAAACAGTTTAGACAGTGATAAAAGTAAAGAAATGAAAACATAAAGATGCACTCCAACGAAGCAAACTTAATGGCCATAGATGGGTGAAAAAATGGATGGCCTTTCATGTGCATGTAGACCGAAGGGGCATAATAGCCCTGTAAACAACCTTGAAAGGGCAACATCAAACATCTTTGAAAATAAATTGCCGACCCCAATACTCACGGTTTACATTCGTATAATAAATATTCAAATTCTAATATTGACAATGAATATCTGCAATACATGTACGTGATGTAGTGCAAAAAAACGTGTCCCGAATTTTTAATTCAGAAGTATTCAAGCAAGCACAATATCCAGCCGCAGAAAATAAATGGATACGTTCGTTAAAATATATACGAAATGTGTCTCGGGTATACGAATCGCCACGAAATTCCATATGTTCCTGTATAGTTTGGCATACATAAAAATACACGGGCTCTAGAATAATGGATGATACGGAAGTTTGCATCGTTGGAACGCAACGATAATCATTTATTTCTCATTGCAATTTTTTCTCGACAGTTCAAAGCTACGGCAGATTCTTTTTAAAGATCCTCTCTAAAGGCCTACATTCTGATTATAACAAAAAATATTTTAGATAGCAATAAAAATAGAGCAAATAAAAAGTATCTCCGTGGAATTCTAACGATGTTAACTTCAACAGCGTAATAATGGTTGGTTTTTTTTTCTACAAAATATTTCCCGTTAGCACTACAAAATAAAAATAAGCTCGCCATTGTGAATAAATGTTAAAATCTTCAAATAAATTGTTGAAATAAAATTCAAATGTTAAAATGTTAAAATAAAATCCAAATGTTAAAATGTTAAAATAAAATTTAAACGTTAAAATGTGAAAATAAAATTCAAACGTTAAAATGTTAAAATAAAATTCAAATGTTAAAATGTTAAAATAAAATTCAAACGTTAAAATGTTAAAATAAAATTCAAACGTTAAACTGTTAAAATAAAACTCAAATGTCAAAATGTTAAAATGTTAAAACGTTAAAATGTTAAAATAAAATTCACTTGTCAAAATGTTAAAATAAAATTCACATGTTAAAATGTTAAAACAAAATTCAAATGTTAAAATAAAATTCACATGTTAAAATGTTAAAATAAAATTCAAATGTTAAAACAAAATTCACAATGGCGAGCTTATTTTTATTTTTTAATTGCGAAGTGTTCGAAGTAATTTTTCCTTCATTTCGCATGGGGAAGATCGATTAACTCTGCCCGATTTTCAGATTACGTGTACTTCGAGACGTCGTCCACATCTCCTTACCAAATACGAAGGATAGAGGAGTTGAACAAGGTAATTATATTCGACGGTACTTCATCGCGATGGTATTTTATCCGGAGACGGGAACATTCGAACGAATTAGATATATTTCGGGACGTGAAATTGAGACACGGGAAACGAGCGAAGCCGTTAATGGACGTTTTCTTGGAGAAAAACCATCTATATGCCCTCCCTCGATGTTTCGCAAATCGACATTCCAAAAATAGCTTGAAAGTATATTTGAATTGTGGCTATACGCGGTGACGGGACATAAATATTTGTTTGGTGAAAATAATGAGCGTTACGCGCCTTTTGCTTGAATTCGTGAACCATACTCGAACGAAAAATACTCACGCGACTCGGTTTTGCACCGCACGAATCGCGTATCATTGTCTCGCGAGAATTAATAAGCTTACAGTGTGCGGATCGTCTAAAAAAAGAAAAAAGTTCACCAGTTATCGAGCACGGTAACCAATCGCACCGTCTCATCTGGCAATAAGAATTTTCAACGTTTGCACACATCGTGGAAGAATTTCTACGAATTTTCGATAGGCGTGAAAAAGCAAAGAATTTTATATTTTCGTCAATTTGAAAATTCAGGTCTAACATTTCGAGCGGAATACGAGATTTGTTTTTGAAATTATCTGCAGATTGTATTATTTTTATATATACGTCCCTCCTCCCCCGCCCCTGCATGCATACACACCATATATATATATGGGTGTATGTATGTATGTATGTATTCTCGAAAATTTTGATTGCGACGCAGTTGCACTTATTGTTACGAAATTTCGAAATCGCTTATAAAACGAAAATAACAGCGAAAGAAAAATAAAATAATAATGATAATTAGTAATTTGCAACTACTTCTGCATATACATGGCTATTTATTCTTAAAATACTTTTTCTTTTATGTATACAGTCGAACCTCGATATAACGAAGATTTGTCCATTCCCTTCCGATATACACCCAAAACTTTCATACAACATAATAATATACATTGTGCTCTAATTGCTGATTGCTTGTAAAAATCGCGATAATTTAAACCTTTCTTTCTTTGAAAAATATTCCTATATTTATAATACTAATATATGTATTTTTAAAGAACATTTTATAGAACATGATCTCGATACAACGAACTTCCCTAAAGATTCGTAATATAGAGGTTCGACTCTATAGGGTAAACCGATTAGTGAATGGACGAATAACGGCACCGTAGGATACATACAGATGGACTCTAAAAACTAATTTTTTAATTGCTATAGCTAACGAAAGATATTATTCTGATAGTAGAAACAAATATTCGAAGTAATTGCAACAAATAATAATAGAGGAATTGATGAATAAGTAGGGAAATAAATCGTCAACGAAAGCACGAAATTAGCAATTGATGGACACTCGATAGCCAGTGAATGGACGTGTAGTGTGAACGAACCAGTGAATGAACGTCGCAAGGGATAACGATTTATTATTTATTTACATTAAACCGTAGATTTGGAGATCACTGTGTTGCGCAACAATTATAACATCCTTATACGTATGAGTATTATATTTGTTATTGCGATTTCGTAGAAAATACACAAAGCTTTTTCTGCATCTTAAGGGATCATCGCAGTCTAACGGGTCGAAAAATAGCTAATTTTCGCTATTTTTTTTTCGATGGTCAAAATACGCTAGTCAGTCTGACTTTTGCATGTCAAATCAAAGCACTCGTGAAGAACAGAAAATAAATTGTTAAGCGTTTATTTTTAGATTTTTTAAAACATTTTCTTAACGTTTGAAAATGTCTTCGAAAAAAAGGAGTCCTCACGGTGCACACAGTTGTGGGCGTAAATATTATTTGAAACAAAATTTGTAAAAAGATTATTAATCAGTATGAAAGCGGCTAAATTGCTATGAAGTTTTTTAAAATCAAAATTGACAAAATCGCGGTGGTTTAAAAAAAAGGATCGAATTTACCCTATTTTTTCGACAGTTTTTCGTTAAAAAAATATGAAGATTAAAAAAAAGCTTCCATAGCAAGATAAAGAATGGCGTGAAGATTGTTGAGTCAAAATTTCGAAAATTTTACACTGTGATGATCCCTTAACGTGACATTCTCAAAAAACTACCAACGTTTGTTTTGATACGGAATTGAACATTAAATTTTGTCACATTAAAAAAAAACGAATGTAATTATTTTATGACAACTTTTAACGAAATGTACACTATCATCACTTAAGGAGGTTGGAGCGATTCAATTGAGTCAAATGACGGTTTATTCATTTTTTTTTCAATGAACCTCAAAAAAATGCATACGAGGTACAGATTTATTCTATATATGCTAATTTCTTTAAATATATAATTAAAGGGCAAAATTATGCAATTTAACATTTTTATTACGCAGAGTAGAAAAACTTTTGTGTTACTACACCAACTTGAAAAAATATAATATTATTGATGATTATTATGAAAAAACTACGACAACGAATGTTTTATACAATTCACAACGAAATTTTGAGTAATTCGTAATTATGTCTATTCATATTTACGCCACGAGATTATTGGCCCATGGTTTACGACGGGCAAGATGAGGATTTTTTTTTCAGTTTGCGTTAATTCGTTGTTAGAAATGGTTTATCTTGGTGCTAAATAACAATAAAAATTACATAACCTTTAGTGTGAAAGTTTTGCCCATCTAATCGCACGTTAAATTACATACATTAAACTATTTTTTATCTCTGATGTTTGGTGGTGATAAAAGTTCAAAATATTCGTAAAGACTCAGTATAGTGTAAACAGTAACGTGTATTTTTTAAAATTAAATTTAACCTTGGATTGTGGCTAACGCTCCAACCTCCTTAACAGCAATTAATTTTGCAATTTTCAGCACATGAGCTAAATTCTATACTCTGCTTTGAGAATTATCAGAATGGAGCCCATATGTTCATTCACGAGAAAGAAATTAGAATGCAGCACCAGTGAATAAAGATGTCTAATTCTGTTCTGTTATTAGGAATTTATTTGGAAATTTTACAAAAAATCAAAGATTGATTCTATCTTAAGTGATGGAAGTAATACTTACCTTCAAGACTCATTGAAACTATCGTTTTCGCCTTTGAATCACCTACTGTGCACAGCCGTATTGTAACCAAGTTGCGCGGTGTGCAAGTACCACAAATTAGAAAAATTCCACGGTGTTGAAGTTTGCAACGTTGGAACGTGACTAAAATGAATTTTTTTGCATTGCCTGAGCTTTTTTTCGGCCGATTCGAGCTACAAAAATCACTCAAATGTTTTCCAGGCTTCTTATTCAACATCTACAACATAAAATGGCAAACATTTTTTTTTCTATATTAATGAAACTAAAATGAGACAAACGAATTTTCATTGCTTATCAACGATGCAAACTTCAACACCATAAAATTTCGTGTGGGGTCAAAATTCGACATTGAACTGAGAAATCGGGTTTAACGATACCTGCGATTTTTCGCTAATTTATAGTGATTCGAGTTTATATCGACAATTCATATTCTTCACGTATTCAAAATATAAATCAGCTTTCGTCCATCCACTGGTCGGTTCGAGCAGGCGTAAAAATTTGCTCTTATTTCTGGATATAGATTATTATTGTATATTATTCGTTATTGTATTTTAAAAGTTATAAAAGTTTTTGTTCTCCGTCGTAGGCGTAATCGTGTCTGAAAAATGACGTTGAACTTTGCATCGTTGGAACGCAAAATTCATTTTTTTACATTGCCAAATCATTTTTTGGCGGATTTAAGGTACAAAAATTATTCGAATGTTTTTCGGGATCGTTTAAAAAAAAATCTAGAACGTGAATTGGCACGAAAATATTTTTTATAATAATGAGAGTAAAAGGAGAAATAAGAATTTTCGTCGCATTCCTATGATGCGAACTTTAACACCGTTCATTGAAATAGAAATTCTGCTAAATTGTTGTTGTGTGTGGGGGGGGGGGGGGGGGGGGGGTATGCGTGCATACACATACGCATGTGTACATACGAGGGTATGTTGATTAAAGGGAAAAAAATCGTCTTTGGCCCATTGACACTATACTATTGAGAACAAGAAAAATTCACGTCAAATTTGAGCTCTCTAACTCACGTCTGAGTGGTAGCGCTGCCTAATTTTTTTCCCCGCGTTTAAAGCTGACCCGGTCAGCTTTAAAAATTCTAAAAAATCTTGACATTGTTTTTATGCAAATTAAGTGAAAAATAAAGCTTGCAAAAACTTCTTTTCATTTTCGACTACAAATTGTATAGAAACGATAACATCGTGAATGAACAACAAGCCTTTTGAAGTACGAGATTGAAGTTCACATCGTTGGAGTGCAATGAAAATGATTTTTTTAACCTAAAAATTCTTATACCAGACTTGACCTACCAAAATCTTTCATTCATTTTTTCAAATGCTTTTTCGGAGGTCCGCAATCTAAATCTGCATAACATTTTTTGGTATAATAATAAAATGACGAAAAAAAATATGTATAAAAGAATTTTCGTTGAATTCCAACGGTGCAAACTTCAACATTATTTCGAAGCTGTGTCAGCTTGAAGAATTTCCAGTAGATTGAGACAGATATTTTTTAGTTGTTGAGCCATTCACGTTTGAACGGCAAAAGCGAATTTTCGGTGCAAATCAAATGGGGAAAAAATAATCCAGAGCACTTTGTTCCGAGTGAGGGAGCTCGGCGAGAATTTTTTTTGATATATTTTTTTGAGAAATGAATTCGGAACGCTTTTTTTTCTTCATGGTGTTGAAGTTTGCATCGTTGGAATGTAACGAATTTTTATTATTATTGCATTTTCCTCATTGTCATACAAAATTATTTTTCTGTAGATTTAGCTTTTATATTTCGACACAAAAATCTTCAGAAGTGTTTTAGTGATTTTTGTAGCTTAAATCCAAAGAAAAAAAAATAAAAACATTCATTGCATTCTAACGATGCAAATTTCGATTTGTTTTTTTTTCAACACCCACGATTTGTTAAAAAAATTTCAAGAAAAAATTTATTGCAGTTCAACGATGCAAACTTTGATTTCATTTTTTTTCAACACAATCGAATTTTTTTTTTTTTTTTTTTCAATTTTTTAAAGAAGAAACAATGCATTGCTTTCCAGCGATGCAAACTTCGATTTCATTTTGTTTTTCAACACACTCGATTTTTTTTCAAGAAGAATAAACACTTTGCTTTTCAACGATGAAAACTTTGATTTCATTTTGTTTTTCAACACGCTCGATTTTTTTCAATATTTTCAACAAGAAAAAATTCACTCAACTCCTCCGATGCAAACTCCGATTTTTTTCAATTTTTTCAACACACTCGATTTTCTTTCAAGTTTTTCAAGAAGCAAAGATGCATTGCTTTCCAACGATGCAAGCTTCGATTTCAGTTTTTTTTTTTGTTCAACACACTCGGGCATGCATGCACACGATTCTTCGAACCAAACGTGTTCATTTTTTTTCCAGACTGCAAGTGGTAACGTGGAAGCAAAGGTGATGTGTTTCTTCAGGCGGAGGGATTTGCCTTCCACGTTGATAATGCTCGCGGACAAGCACCAGTGTAAGTAAACAATAGCAATAGACATCATTGCTTTTCGTGAATTGTCCGAACGTGAAGATCGCGGATCGCCCGCATACGCGTCGAGGCGCCGTTGCAAGCGTCTTTCATTCTTCGTCCGTAAATAGACTAATCCATCCAAAAAAGCCATAATTCCGAGGAAGCGATTTTGACGAGTTGTGAATCGTAAGAATCCCGCAAGGCGAATATACAAACGCTCGTACTCTTTCTAAGCCATTTTACCATCGCACGTCACGAGCTGGATCCTCGTGGTCGTCGTTCACAATCGCATTGGTTTTGGGCGAGGAGAAAAAAAAATTAAAAAAATACGCTAATGGAAGGGAAAAGAAGAAAAACGTCTCGAATTATTACCCGAGGTAATCGCGGATAGCGCGTCGCTTTTCCCGCTCGATGCGCCCATTTGAAATGGCGTCGGGACACTTCCCGGCAGCGCATACTTGGGGTTAAAGGAAAAAAAAAACAAAGAGACGAGTGATAATCGATCCCTTCGTACCTTGCGATAAGTGCACCCGCACCGGGAAATCGAACCGCGAAGGAGCGCGCTCGCACGTAGTGAGATACACGTAATTCGATTCTTATGAAAATCGTCACAATCGGAAAAAAATCTCGCGCTGGTCAAAGCAAAAATTGTTTTTAATGGAAACAGCTGGAGACCGAGAGAGACCGAGAGAGAGAGAGAGAGAGAGAGAGAGAGAGAGAGAGAGAGAGAGAGAGAGAGAGAGAGACAGAGAGAGAAACAGAGAGAGAAACAGAGA